>RJWJ010002628.1:0-97649 GCA_004363605.1 Indri indri | reverse complement strand
ACTTACTAAAGAAAATATTTTGTAAGATCTTTAGGACAACTGCACATAGCAATGGGGAAGAACTGGGATTATACTGGGCCTTTGCCCTGTTGAAGTTTGCTTGAAAATAGAGAAACTGTGGACTTAATCCCTTTCTAAACAATCTTTCCTGCTGCTACCTTTCATTCTCTGTTGTTATCATTTACAGAGGCATGATAATAGTAATATTAACCATAATAATAACTTTGAGCATCTAATATCTTCTAGGTACTCTCCTAAGTTGTTCATGCAGTCTCTCATTTGTTTTAGATTTATAAAGTAGCTGCAATCATTACTTTCATTTTACAGATTAAAATACTGAGGGTCAGTGATAGTTTGCTTAAGATCCCAGGACCGGTAAGGACAGATCCAGGACTCAAACACAGGACCTTTGAAAGTATAAAAATATGCATGGTCAATTTTGCATACTCTGATAACCTACACACAGTTCCAAATAGGGATATGAGTATAGATTCAGCCACAAGATACAAAATCCTAAAGTCTGTATGGTCCATCAAAGAAATGTGGCATGTGCTCTGAGGGATGATTAAAGAATTCCTGGAAAATACGCTCATTAACATTACAAGAACTAAATCATTTTCACACTCATCGAATTTATCCCCAGCTGCAAACACATTTTTCTCCTTTTCTTTCTGGTCTTCTTTGGCCCATAGATCACTACAGTAATAAGTTTCAAACTCACTTCAATCCTTAAACGTTCAGAAACCACACTAGGTCTCCAGGTTTCCTCCTGCTTTTAGTCCCAGTTATCACAGATAGAAATAAACTATGTTAGTGAAAAAAAAGCACATGACTACATTGACACATTTTATTTTAGCATAATTACCATAACATCTTATAATCCTGAGCAACAATTTGGAGATCGAGAGTTCCTGTTATCAAAAGCTGCATACTGACCTCCCCAAAATTTAATGGCATAAAACAATTTATTATTTCACATTATTCTGTGAGTTGACTGAGCTCAACTGACTGGCTCTTGTTGGGGATCTCTCATTTGATTACAGTCAGATAGTGGTTGGGGCTATGGTCATCTAAATGCTTCTTCACCCACATGTCTGTGCTAAAATGGTTGGAACAGCAAGGGATTGACTAGATATCTCTCTCTCCAAGTGGCTTTCCATGTGGTTGGCCTGGATTTCTTCATAACATGGCCTTACCAGCATAGGTAGATTTCTTACGTGGAAACTGGCTGTGCTCAGAATGAGTGTTCCAAGAGATTAGAATTGAAAACTGCCACTTTTAAAAAGGCAGGCTTGGAAACAGACACAAAGTCACATTATCATACTCTATTTATTAAAGAAATCCCAAGTTCACTCAGATTCAAGTAGTGGGGCATACACTCACATCCCAAAGCGAAGAATGTCATAATTTGTGGCCACCTTTGAGCTACCATATGAAGCTCTTGCCTGGAAATAGACATTTCACCTCTAATTTTATTTTGAAAAGCAATTTCTTAATTTCCAAATTTCTAAGAGAAGAAAAGTAAAAAAGTAGTGTAATTCAACACGCTTAATCATTGTTCATAAGAAGAAAGTAGTTTATATTCTGTAAGAAATTTAAATTTTAATTAGCATACAACCAGTACATAATGTTGAACAGTGTCCAAGTAAACTTATTTATGTTAGCCACTAGACTAAAAATTTGATAGATGGTATTATGTGCAAATCATTACTTCAACTCAGCCCAGATGAATTGTCAAAGATGCCAAGATTCATAATTACAGGGCAGAAAATGGTAATTCTTTCATAGTACTTAAAATTATACTTTTTAATGTAAGAAGTTATGACAGACTGCATAGCAAACAGTATGCTACGTTCAAATGACTTTATAATGATAGCAACAATTTTCATACACTTCCACGGGGGAATTTTTCTTTCTATAAGTATTTTTTAATGACTATTTAAACAACCCTCAATATTCGCACAGAATTTAAACCATGCCATAAAGGCTTGATTCACTTCATTAGTAAGTCTGTGGGAAAATCAGTGGCACCTTAATTTGAGATTAAAAGGTTTCTTCCTATGGCCTTTAATTTAAATTCCCAGGGAGAAACAAAGGATGTGAGTCTTTAAAGTTACATATATAAATGTAAGACATCTGAAATACGGCATTTACAGGCCTGTTTCATGCTGAATAAAATTTATGACCCAGTCCACAATGGAAGTTGTCTGAGGATTGTTTGTGAGGGTAAGAAGTTGGAGATTTGTGAGTCTACCACTCGGAAAGGAGATAGATATCAACAAAATGTGTATATGCACATTATAAACTACTGTGCAGCAATAAGAAAAATATTGAATGGATATAAAAGGAATAGCATACACAGATAGATAGATGTTTTGTAAAATCAACCAAAGACAAAGAAAAATACAAATGATAATGTAGCCATAATCCATGTGTATCTGCCAAATATTAAGTTTCTCATGTTTGTTTCAGATTTGTAAACTAAAACCTAAAGCTAAAGTGAAATTCTATATATTCCCCTCCTATTCCCATCTCCCTTCTTATATCCTCAAAAAAATAAAAAAGCTATGGTAAAATCATAAATTTGGTGTGCATCTAATCAATATTTTAAAATAAATTTGGTAAATATAGAAATATAGATATTGTTCAGAAGGTTGGGTTGTATGAAAGCAAATATTGAGGCAGTGTTTGGGATATAAAATGTTTTTTATGGACTAACATCTATTAAGGAAAGAGAGAGAAAGTAGTGTTAGGCGGAGGAAGAAGTCTCAGGAGTACAGGTCCAACAAAGCTGAGACCAACCTGGCAGGGAGCTCTGGAGGGAATATTGGCCATCAGAATGCCCTAGGTTGGACTGAAATAACCAGCCTTACTTGCTCAGTCACCAGAGGTGGGCTGCCCCAGGAACAGCAGAACCTCAGGCAAAATGGGCCTTTGCACTATGGCAGGCTCTAAAGGATCCACCAGCTGGAGGCTCTCTGCAGATCATATTCCCTGGAGTTGGGCAGCAAAATCTCCTTCAAGAGGAATCCTGGAGGTGCCTCTCTGTGTCTACCATATATAGATATACATAGATAGGTATGGATTTAAATATTAACATAGATAGAAATAGACAGACATGGATATAGATATAGATATTAATATATATGGATAAATACATGTGTCTGAGAGTATATATCTAAGAATAATATACAGCATTTTGTTTTTGTATTAAAAATTTCACCAAAGTTTAGTGAATTGAAAATACAACCAATTGCTCCTCAGTTTGTAATTTGGGCAGACCTCAGAGGAGACAACTTGTCTCTGCTTCACAGGACATCAGCTGGGGTGGCTTAACTAGGGCTAGAATTATTTATTGCAACACTGAATCACTCATGTAATAAAAAAAATTGGTGTCAACCGTCTCCTGGGAATTTAGCTTGGCCTCAATTATCCTCTAATTGAGTCTTCCATGTGAGCCTTCCACAGGCCTATTCATAGCATTGAAGCTGGATTCTAAGAAGGAAGAAGCAGAAGCTCTCATGCCTTTTATATTCCTGGGCTTGGAAATTCTAGAACATTCTAGAACTTCCTCCACATTGAATTGGTCATTGAAGTTATGCCCTAACCCAGATTTACGGGGAAAGGATATAAGCTTCACCTATTAATGGGAAGAGTGACATGTATATATAAGGAAGAGAAGAATTATTTGTGGCCATCTTTGGAGACTAACTACCACAGTCAAGCCTATGGCCACAAAAATTCACATCCCTCCATGTACAAAATAATTTCACCTATTCCAAAATGCTCAAAGGCCTCATTTACTTATTACAACAAATAAAAGTTGATGATTTTATCTATTTTCAGGTCTACTTACAGATGAGAAATCTCAGTCACAGTTCTTTGGATACAGTTTCTTGATAATGGTTCTCAATGTGAGGAAACAAGTCATCCGTTCCCTATGCATCCCCATACAATGACAAAAAGGGGGCAAGAAAACATCAATAGATGCTCCAGTTCAAAAAGGGAAGAGAAGGAGGAGAAAAAGAAGGCTCATAGTAGTCACAAATCTATTGTAAAGGTAAATAAATGTCTGCAATTTCTTGATTAAAGCCAGTTCAGTTGCCTGAGAGGTGCTTACTTACCATGACACTTGGCTCTACTTTTCCAGCCTTTGTTTACAGCTAAATAATTTCTTTGCTTCATGTCTGTACGTGATTTCAGATCCAGATACATCCTTTCATTATAAAATTACTCTGTTAATATAATTCAAACTAATATAATTTCTTGAAAATCGAATGGGTTTCTTATCAAATTTTAATCCATATTTGATGGCATATGAATGAGCTAAATTTGAAGCTCCAAAGACAGAAAAAGCTTACTCATGAACTAGCTAACCAGGTATGAGAATTAAAATATTAAAATAGAAACTTCATTCAATTTGTTTGTTTTATGTAGTCCCAAATGTCACAAAGGCTTTCTTCATTCTTTTTTATTATTTTTACTTATTTTTGTCTTACTGTATTACTTCAAATGACCTGTCTTAAAGTTCTAAAATTCTTTTTTTCTGCTTGGTCTATTGTATTATTGAAGCTTTTGAATGTATTTTGTATTTCCTTCAATAAATTTCTCAGTTCCAGAATTTCTTTTTAATTTTTTTAAAACATAACTATGTCTTTGGTAAAATTTTCATTTTTATCCAGAATCGATTTTCTGATTTCTTTGTATTGGTTTTCAAATTTCTATTCCATCTCATTGAGCTTTTTTTAGAATCAATATTTTGATTTCTTTTTCTCGCATTTTAAGGATTTCTTTTTGATTATGATCTGTTACTGGACAATTGTTATAGTTTTTTGTGGTGTCAAATTTCCTTGCTTTTTCATTTTTCCTGTGCCCTTTTGTTGATAGCTGCACATCTGGCATAACAGTAGATTTTATGATTTTTTTCAAATTGCTTTTATAGGAAAGGATTTTTTCCTGAAGATGTATATATGTTGTTGGTTGACTAGGGTGTTTGGCTTTGATTTTGGGTGTCTGCAGTAGTGCGATCCTTATATGATTTCTTCAGCAGTGCAGAAGGTCAGTGCTCTCTGTGATTTCGTTGGTGGCTTAGGGTATAGTTATTAGCTGAGGCAATGATGACATCTTGCTGGGGACTAGGATACCAGTTAAGCAATTTTTGGGACACAGTGTTGGCAGCAGGAGGCTGACTATGCCTGATCTTAGGCCTCTTGGGCCTCCAGGTGGCTTGCTTGGATGCCGGTAGTGAGAATGGTAAGCTAGGTATGTGCACATTCTCAGGCCCCTGGGCAGCTAGCGTGATATGGGTTATGGCAGTAGCAACAGTGAAGCAATCCACTGAAACACAAGTAGTCTGTATTGTCATTCCTGGTAGCTGCAATGGGTTGGGCAGGTCAGTCCCCTGGCCCACTGGTAGCATGTGCAGGTGGGTGACATCTGTGGTGGTATAAGTAAGTTGGTTCAATCCAACTTCAAATCACAGCAGGAGTGATCAGGTGTCAACAGTGACAGATTGGGCTGGGAAATTTCCAGACCACTAGGTGTCATACTTGAGTACTGGGAGGGGGATGCGTCTAGGTCTGCAGACTTGTGCTTAGGCCCCCTGGTACTGCCTTCAGGTGCTGGCTGTGATGGGCTGACCAGCAGAATGCTCTGGTATGGACTGTGATCGCTGCACTGTGGGCCTGCCACCCAGGAGGGTGGGACCCCGGTCAGGTAGAGCAGTATGAGTAGAAAGCTATGGGGAGTGTAGACTGCTTATGCCCCAGTTCCACAGAAGCCTGCAGCGGGGTAGTGGGAATTGTCCTAAAGGTGTGGGGGAGTGCCTGGTCTCCCCTCTTCCTCCTCAGCCTAAAGGCAGCCGTAGCCAAATCCACCTTCTACTGGCTCAAGGGCATGGTGCAGCTCAGCATTAAACTCAAAATGATGCTGTGGGCCTATGACAAGAGAGGGTGAGGCCCCTCTCAGGGAAGCAGAATGGGCAAGAAGCTATGGGGAGTAAAGTTCACTCATGTCTGAGTCTCATAGAAACCCACAGCAGGGTGCTGGGATTTGTACCAGGAGCGTGTGGGAGTGCCCAGTCTCTCCTCTCCCTCCTTGCAGCAGCAGCAACAGCTGCAGCCCTGTCAATCCAGCCTCAGGGTAGGACATACATTCCTAGTATCTAGGCTTCAGAGCGGTGCCAAGCTGAAGCTGCTCTGGGCTGAGATACCTGTGGAATTTTGAGTGGGTTCCCTTTTTGGAGGAACATCTCTGTGCAACATCTAGGCTGCTCCCTAGGTTAGGCCTGAGGCCCACATGGGTCAAGGGTTCCCCTGTAGCAAAGATTGTAAAAACCTATTGCAAGAGTATGAAGCCCTAGAGGTTTCTCTCTTACCATTTCTCTGTGTCCAGGAGCTTTTCCCAGCTCCCAGCCAGACTCTAGCTGAGCAAACTGCCTCAAATCCTCTTCTTACTTGCTTTTGGTGTTTCCCATCCTTCCCTGATGAAACCTAATGCTCTCTCCTGGATGATTCATTCGAAGTGTGAGTATCTACTTACTATTCTGGTTCCTCTGTGGCAGAGGCACATACTACCAGCATTTAATCAACCATCTTCCATACAAGGTAAATGACAGATACTATTTCAAAGTTAATATATTTGTTTCAAAGGCCTGTCAATTCCTCTAATAGATGAATCAATTTTATCAATATGTATATGAATGTTAACAAAATGATTTGTCATTCTCAAGTTATTGGAAAAATGTTAAGTATATTTGAAACAATTTAGGTATATGAATCTACTTTTTCTATTGTAAATTTTATAAAATTTTAATATAGATCAAATGTATGTGATACAATTCCGGCATCCAAACTAAGATGTATTGTAATTTCAAAATATACATTGGATTTTGAATATTTCATACTAAGACAAATGTAAAATATCTCATTAATAATGTTTACATTGACTAAATTTTGAAATAACACTTTGTTATATTGCATTCAATGTAATATATTATTAAAATTATTTGTTACCTGAGTCTTTTTACTTTTTATAATGTGGCAATGTGGCAGTCATCAATTTATTGCCTCTGAGCTCCAAAGTCACCCTTCAGTACCTGCTTTGTGATAAAGGACTGGATTCTTAAAGCATTTCTTCTTTACAGAAAGCAAAATTTCAAGCTTTGTCAATTCAGGGTGCTGGAGGGACACTGCAGGGTGAAGAGGACTCATCTCCCTGTTTCTGACTGCTGAGCTTTCGGTTTTCTCTTGCTCCTGCAACACAACAGTGTGGGTGTTTGAGGGCGTTCAGCGGTACTCTGCCCCAACAGTCCCTCAGCCATTTTACAGCCCCCACCCCATGACCTTCCCACAGCACTTCTGATACAAGACACCACATGTTCCAGGCCTCATACCCACAGGACTGCCCCAAGTCCCTGCCAAATAGCCACAGCTCACCCGTAACTGCACCCCCAAGGATCGTTCCTCACCATTCAGGGATTGGGGGCCATCTCTGGCCCCCATGACACCCGACAAACTTCCTTGATGTCCGGTAAGCTAAAATCATACTTTTTTTCAAGGGAGTATGAACCTCAGTTTTAAGAGGTGCCCCCCCTTTCCAAGGATATCCTTCCTTGACTACTCTCCCCCAGCTTTAGGATATCTTTAAGAGTTCTATTTACGTCTTCATAGTTCCTCTCTTATCTTAGCTTTGTAATTCTTTATATTAAACTTCTCTGTTTAAATTACTGTGTGATTTCTGTCATCTTCTGATTAGACTTCTTCTTAGAGGGTCTACATATAGAAAAAAATTGAATTACATATGTGACTTGTATTATTTTTCAGTTAGACAGTGCTGCTATATAGAGCATATAAATGGAGAAGGCAGGGAGAGAGTAAGTGGCTGAAAACCTTGAAAACAATGACAAAAATTAATTATATTTATTATTACATGAAATTAAGAATTTAAAATCACTTCAAGCTTCAAAAGACAGATGAAATGTTTGGATTGACAATTCAGTATGGTACAAAAATATGATTCTTCCTACTGTGACTCAAAGATTTTGTTGGAGAAAATCTAGAAATCTACCTGACAGATTAGAGTCCCACTGAAAGGTAGTCTAAGTCCCATACCACAACTGTAGAAAAAAATGGATAGGAAGAGGTACATATGATTTAAAAAAAAAAAACAAAAAAAACCCGGCAAGCTAGTCTTTGGACAAAACAGATACGTTTGGCAAAGACCAATGTGATATTAAAGATAATACCAATTTGTACAATTAAGCCATTATCTGAATATTAATATCTGAAAAAAACAACTCCTGTGTTTATTCCTAACAAACTGCTAGCCAAGACCTCAAGTAGCTAAATGAGCACAAGCTAAATCATGAAGTCAAACCATAATGTAACCTTATAATTTAAATTTAGGTAACCAATATTACTCAAATATAAACAATCCTTAAAAATTTTTAATACTCCTTAGAAAAAGGGCTAATCATTATAGACGATTAAGAACTGCCCCATCACACTGCAGAAAGACAGAATCTCATTATTGATTGTTAAGAAGATAAGGCCTAATACTGTCTATGTGAGCAAGGTTATGATAATATTAATTTCATGTTTGATGTGAAATATATCTATTGCTACTTCTTAGTAAAAACAATCTTAATTTTACTCTACATGACTTAAGAATATAACTATTAATATTTAGGTATTTTTCTACATAATAACCAAATAATCTAACATTAGAAAGATTAAAATTGTATATTTTAATCAAATTAATCAAAAACAATACTCGTTGAACAGGAAAGGAAGGGAATTTTACTGCAGTGTAAATTCCAGTACACTCCAACTATAATTTCAGTCATACAAGGATCAGAATATTAAGCCATCAAAAAAATAATCCATGGGAAAACTGCTGATTCCATGTATTTTGGACTGAATATAGCCCTAAAAATATGTTTCAGAAAGTTTTTTTAGTATTATGTAACTACATGGGTTATGTGGTTTTCATATTTTTTAGTCTATTTACTAAAACCATTGGTCCTACATTTAATTGTTCACCACAAACAGAAGGTTTCCAAACTTCTAAAATAATAGATTCACATTAAATTTCATCAGAGTTTAAGACGAGAATTGCGTTAGGTTACATACTGATGATAAATGTAATCAAGACATTTTTAAAAGCATTCTCAGTATCTGTGATCCACTACAAAAATTTATTTTAAATTATTACATGAAAACCTTTTCCAGAGTTACCAAAACCAATTAACTCAATTACAGACTGGATTCCACAGAATTCTACCTACATTAAGTAACAACGAGATACAAAGAAATATCACTGAATTGCAGATGGCACAAAACTGGGAGACAATTCAAGAAATGCATAATTGGATCATGGTCAAGAACTCCAAGCTGACGATGACAACTTTTAAGGTTTTGGGGATCCCCAGGTCTATACTTCAAGAAGCCAGATCCACTCTCAAGGCACTAGAAGTCACATTTGTCAAGCCCCTCAGTGATTCTTAATCTCGGCTGGGCACCACGTTTTCCCCTGAGTGATTGTACCTTTCATCAGCTCAGGACAGCTACAGAAAAGCTCAAAGGAAGCTTTGCCTGTTAGATATATTCTTTTTAAAAAATAAAACAGCCTTATAGATGCGTAATCGACATAGAGTAAACTATACATATTTAAATGCAATTTGATAATTTTTGACAAATGTATACACCTATGAAACCATCACCACAATTAAAATAATAAGCATATCCATCACCACCAAAAGTTTCCTCAAGTCCCTTAGAAATTCCCCTGTCTCAAGCATAACACTCCTCATTTACTGACAACCATGGACCCACTTTCGGTTACTATAAATTAGTTTCCATTTACTGGATCTTTACAGAAATTGAGTCACAAAATGTGTATTTTCTTTTTGATCTTTTTTCACTGCGCATAATGTTTTTAAGATTCATTCCTATTTACAGTGTGTATTAATAGTCTATTCCTTTTTATTGTTTAGCAGTATTCCATTGTTTAGATATAACACAGTTTGTCCATTCGTCTGTTAATGAACATTTGGGTTGTATACAGTTTGGGGCTATTACAAGTAAATCTGCCATGGACATTTGTGTGCAACACATATACTTTTATTTCTGTTGGCTAAATACCTAACAGTAAACAGTTGGATCACAGGGTGAGTATGTGTTTAGCTTTTTAAAAAACTGCTAAATTGTTTTCTACAGTAGTCATACCATTTTCATTCTAACCAGCAGTGTATAAGAGCTCCAATTTGTCTCCACATACTTGTCAACACTTCGTATTATTAGTCGTTTTAATTTATCCATTCTGACCTATATAATGGCATCGCATCGTGGTTTTAATTTGTATTTCCCTATTGACTAATAATATTGGGCCTCTTTTCATGTGCTTATGATCATGAGTATATTTCATTTGTTAAAGTATTTGTTCAAAAATTTGCCCACCTTTTGACTGAATATTTTATTTTCTTATAATTGAGTTTTGGAAGTATTTTAATATAACTTAAATGCACTTCCTAAGTATTCAGATATACAATTTGAAGATCATTCATCCTAGTCTGTGGCTTGTCTTAGCCGTCCTTTGAAAAGTAAAAGTTTTAATTTTGATGAATTGAAGTGAATATCAATTTCATATTTTTATGGATCATGCATTTGGAGTCACATCTAAGAAATCTTAGCATAATTTAAGAGCACAAAGCTTTTCTCTTGTGTTTTTGTAGAAGTTTTATAGGTGTAGGTTTTACATTTATGGTTTTGATGCATTTTGAGGAGAATTTAATTTGATTTCAATATGTATAAAATTATTATGTTTCTTTTTTATTTCAGCATACTATGGGGGTACAAATGTATAGGTTATGTATATTGCCCTTGCCCCACCCGAGTCAGAGCTTCAAGTGTGTGCATCCCCCAGACGGTGCACACCGCACCCATTAGGTGTGTATATACTCATCCCCTCCTCCCTCTCCCATCTGCCCGACACCCAATGAATGTTACTATTATACGTGCACTTAAGTGTTGGTCAGTTAATACCAACTTGATGGTGAGTACATGTGGTGCTTGTTTTCAATATGTATAAAATTTGAGTTTTGACTTTGTGCTTCAAAAATTGCATTAGAAAAACAACTACATATTTATACATATGGATTTCAGTATGTATAAAATTAAATTTACGATGTGGCACCACGGAAGAAATGCATGGTAGCTAGTTAGGTGACCAAAAGTCACAATTACACATTGGGCGATGGGAAGATTTTGAGGATTGTTTGAAAATCCTGCCCACGGAGTTTTTCACATATTTTGTCAATTTTCTGTTTGTTTCAAGCAGCAGGGTGAATTCAGTACCTGTTGCTCCACCTTACCTAAAAGTGGAAGTCCTCTACTCTTTATTTTTTTTGAAAGAGCATTACCTACACAATCTCTATTTATTTCCTACCTGGAGAACTGGAAATAAACAGAAGTATGTGGTGATGGGGGGCTGGGGAATGTTCCACAAGTCGGAAGTTCTGGAGAGTACTGTGGCCTATCTCAGGGATTCAAAGAGCCTAACCATGTGTAAAACAGAGAGAAAAAGTGAGACACGGGTATAGAGAGGTTGGCAGCAATCAGATTTATGAAAACTTTGTCAGTTATATCATGGATTTCTTACTCCATTCTAAGAATGTTCGAAGTCATTGAAAGGTTGTAAGCAGGATATTGGCAATCAGATTTGCAAAGTTAAAGAACCACTTTTAGCTGCAGAGTTAAAAAAAAAAAAATGTGTTACAACAGGGCAAGTTATTCAGAGGCCAGTTAATGAATGTGAAACATTCTGGGCAGAGGGGTAACATAATGTAAGTCAGGGGTGTAGAATGACAGGTGTAGGGTATACCATGACCAAAGGGGCAAATAACCAGGAATGAAAAAGTGTATTCCTGGAATGGTTAGGAGAGGTGAAGTTTAACCATAAGTCAAATTACAAGTGGAATTTGGTAGTATTCAAAGAAATAGTACTGAAAGGATTTCATACTATATATCTATATCTATATATGTATATACACACACATATATACACACATATATATACTTTATATATACTATATACTATATATAGTATATATAAACATACATATATACTTTATATATACTATATATATGGTATATGCACACACACACATATATAAAGCAAAATAAATAAATTATTAAGCAATTGAAGGTTTTGTGTGGAAGAATGTCAGAAAATTCTTTAGTTCGATGATAATATGGTACATGGACTAAAAGAGATGAAGATGAATTTCAAGGATACCAGGAGATAATTGGAGATATTAAATCAAAATAATATGGGATTGGGCTAGATATGAGAAAATGGAAATTTCAATTAGAGCAGAAATTTCTTTACCTAGTTTTAAAGCCTCTACAGTTTATTCACACTTCTTCATTAAACCAACCTCATTTCTCAATTCTGCCTCATATGTAGATGATTATTTCTTACAAACCTATAATATTATTTAACTCTCCAAAATGTTTTATAAGTTTTAACGTACCCTAAATATAGTATTTTATATATTTTCTATATTAAGCAAATCATTTTTACTATATATAGCATTATTTCAACCCATAGATTTTTGACTAGAATTAGCTTCTCAACTACAAAAACCCTATCCATCTATTAATTTTATACTAACTTATTTAAGCATTTAGTAGATTAATCACAGTAAAATGATTAAAAAGTCAAAGAAAATAAATTAATATCTTCATGATTATCATTATTTATCAATAAAAGCAAAATGATGTTAGATTAATGCATATACATTTCCCTTCTCCTTTATGGATAAATATTCTTAGAAAATTGAGCTCTCCGATGAAGAAAATACATTACATGTTCTATAATTTTGACTTTTTGCTTCAAAAATTGCATTAGAAAAACAACTACTGATATTTCTCCTCAGTTTAAATTGTCATTATTGTTTTCAAAATAAGAAAGATAAATCACATCAATGAAATGAATGCCTGGATTCACTGAAATTATCATCACCAAAGAATTAAAATTCATAAATGACAATTTCAGTAACTGTATAGAAAAATATACTTCCTTCAGAACACTGTGTGTGTTTGTGTGTATGTGTGTATGTTACAACTTAAACTAAAACCTTTTAAAAATGATGCACCATACTCCAGGAAACCATATAGGAGATCACCTGATACACAAATAAAGAACATTAATCTGAGTATTGATTTATGTCTTGGCAATAGAGGGATGACTTAAAAACTCGGAAACAGTTGCTGTAATTGGTACTTTATGCATCAGACTACCATCACCTACAGGATGGATAGGATGGAGAGAGATGGTTTTTCTTTTCGATTTAAACAATTCACAATTATTATCTTTCAAAGCTCAGGGGACATTGGTAAAATATGCATAAAAATCTATTCTACTTTTTTAGTAAACAATTTATCTAACTTGAATTTGATTAAGATGACCATATTTTTATTTTTGCAATTTATATAAAACAAAGTTTCACAGGCTAATAGCTCAACACAAATATTCTAGTTCTTGTTTGTTATTATTAATTTGTAATATAGCTCATCTTTCTTCTTGTTGGAAGTGTTGAGTGAACTGATTTTGTAAGAATCTAACTTTGTACCATGTACCATAGGTCAGAAAGAAAGCAAAGCAAGTTCAAGGTAAGATTTCACTGGTCAGGTAACACTGTTTTCCTAACCCAGGGATTTCAACTCTAACTGCATATTAGGATTACTTAGGAATTTAATTTAAATGCTGATTTAATTTTTCTGGAATGTGGCCCCACTATCAATAGTTTTCAATTCATAAAAAATTCTAATATACACCCAGGATTGGGAATCACTGATAAAATAATCTCAAACTTTAGCATATGTAACAAACTCCTGAAAAGGGCAACCTCTATACTATTAGATATTTTGATTCTATATCTTTGGATTAGGTCCAGGAATCTGCCCTGTAGCTAGCTGCTAATTCTGAGATAGGTGCTCTACAGCTCAAATGGGAACCATAGAATTAAGTTCAAAGATGTGCTTTGTATTTTCCCAAACTGTGTTCATTAGGGCTTACCCAGTTCCATAGGAAAAAAAGACCCAGAGAGTTAGAAAAGAGGAAAATGAAAAAGAGAGCAGGTTGACATGTGAGGACTCCAGAACCCTCATTATTTTCATATAATGGAATAAAGAGCAATAAGAAAAAAAAAAAAAAAAACACCAAGTTGGCAGAAGCCCCACTTTTTCAAGCTCTACCCACTAGGACTATGATCCAATAAAATGTCCTAGAATCTGCACTGAAATTACTTCTCCTTCTTGGAAATGAAGTAAGGGCAGGACTAGGCCTTGTGCCCTTTCTAAAGACCAGCATTCTCTCCATTACTGTCATCACCAAATATATCTTGGTTGATTTCTTCAGGGCTATAGTGTCATAATATGAACTTTAATTCTTCATAACTCTGAATAAATTAAGATCCTAAAATAATATGGCTTAAAGCACTATATATGTCTTATATAAAATATCATTCTATAATAACACCAATATTCATCAAAACCCTTCTTAAAGAACCCTGCAATGGAATATTCCAGGCCAATATTTTACTGCAGTAATAAAACTAATCACCAAAGCTTTAATTAATGTATTAACTATGGCCATACTTTATTGGAAAAAAGAATTATTTCCTCTGGATATTCATGAATAAAGAGTGAAACTGATCATTCAAATGCAAGAAAATGTCTTGATCTGCGTTGGATGTGTATGACCACTGAGGAGAAGGCAGAATCACAGGTAAAGAAACAGCACATGCACAATGCCTAATACACAGTAAGTGCTCATAGCTTTTTAAAATTGTTTTTAATATTATAGTATCAGTCATGATAGAGACCATGGCCTAGTGGAAAGAGAGATTATTATGAGATCTAAGAGGCAAAAACACATGAGAAGAGAAGGAGAGAAAAATAAGTAAAGGGAAAAGCGATAGCATGAAACCCCACAAAATTCTGAGTCCCCAGAGACCCACTCCATTATAACAGTGTGTGTGTTTGGGATGTTTCTTCTCAGATGAGAGAAAGCAAATTGACAATGGCCAACAACATTATTGTATCGCTTTTCAATGTTGTTAGTTTATTAATTCCAAGGGCAGTACTGAACCAGCTTACACCCTCCAAAGCTTTTGCTTACATACTATGCAGCTTTTGCTTTCCCTAAGACATCAAGCTCAAATGTGATATTCAAGTAAGGTCAACATCACCAGATATTGAGCTAGATTAAGAACAAAACAAATCTTGCAAGTCTTGTTTTAAGCTATAAAGCTATATAGCTTGTTTTAGCTATACAGCACAGATAACTGGTCAGAAATTTTAAAATCCACTTGACTATCTTTTTCTCCAGAATCTTGAAGTTTAGTATCTAATAACCTCTGCCATCTCCAATATGTCTACCATTGTATAATTTCAACTCATAATGAACTAAAAGAAATTGATCATATAGTTCTTAATGCGTTCTGAGAGACAAAGAAAGCACTTAACACATAGTAAGTGCATGAGAGAAGCGGGAAGAGGGAGACAGAGAGAGATGTCAACTAGTCTATGACAAGAATCAAGCATCAGGGTAGAATTCTGTGAAGAACAACGTCAGGTGGAGACTCCTACTGAAGATAACCAATCTGTTATAATGATCCCAAGAGCCACTTCAAAGTCAGCTAGCCATGGAGGAGAATAACACATCAGATCTACGGTACATAATCATGAATCCAGGTCGAAGTAACACACTGTATTTTAAAGCCTAGGGAGATAGGGAGAAAGACTGAGACTGCCTACATATGTGGTATAAAATTAAGTGGAAGATTTCAGACAGTTTTATTGATCCAGCCACTAGATCAATACTCCCTGGGCACCTTGCTTTTAAAAAGTATTTAAGTTAATGCTGTGTGGGTGAGCCAGTGTGGCTCTAAAAGAAAGAAGCAGGATAAGCTCAAAATTGAATTTGAAAACTGCATGCAATCCCAGGGGAATGTATTGAAAGAGGAGTTTTAAGTTTGTCCTCTAGGAAGACAATAACAAGAGACATCCCAATAAGATGACTGATATGACATTAATACTACTTGAGTAGAGTGAGAGGAAATTTGTTTTAAATATTAGAATTTTCTCTCGGCATAGAGCGGCACTTGTGAGAGTGCTACTGAAGGTCATCATCTTTCAGGACCCACAGAGATAAAGTCGGCAATGGCTTCCACCATGATAACGGTTTTCTCCACCCATGATACTAACCAAATGGAGATTCTGTAATCCTCAAATGACAGCTATGAGAAGCCACAAAGAGGCTAAAGACAGTGGCAGGATAACCAGAAAACCTCGCCCAAGGTTTGGTGAGTCAAAAAGCACGAAAATGGTTAAGGAGCCTTCCATTTCAAAGTTATTAGTTCTGATACAGCCAGCATTTTTAAGCTTAAGTCAATCACTTCCATTTAGAAGAGATAATATAGGACAGGAATAAATCTAAATGATACCCTTGGTATCATTACTTAAAGAAAGTTATTTAGTGAAAATATCTAGGGAAGCCAATGCAACACTTTTCACTGAAGAAAAAGAAGATGACAAAAAATTTCAAATAAAATTAAAGATGTAAATTTCATAGAAGAACCTTTAAAATGATTGAAGAATTATTGTGCCAGGCTCTAGGCTCGGTACTGATACCAGAAAGATTGAGATCTGTGTTAGCGGGAAGCAGTGCAAATTGCCTACATCAAACCCCTGAGCAAATCCCTAAACTCTGACATATGACTGAATCCTCACTTGAGCATTTACATAATGTGAACTCAATCATTTGGAGTCTCAGTTGAAAAATGAGGAAATGAGAGAACCTTCTGCATAGGGGAATAGGGTTGTGGTAAGTATTATATGAGATAATACAGGTATAGCACTTAACACATACTAAGTGCTCAATAACTGTTATTGTTATTACTATCATCATCGTCGTCATTATCGTTATACCATTTCCAAGGGAGTTAACAGCCTAACAAGAAGAGAGATAATTATCATGTGCAATTCAGGATACAACTTTCAAAATCCACTTATTTAATGCCTAAAATTTGGAAGATACTGTTCAAGGCACTGAGAATTCCCCTGAGAATTAAAAAGATAAAATCCCGTCCTCATGCTGAGATCAGTTAGGAATGAAAGAGGTCAATGGGGGAGGGCATAATGCCTATGAAATATAAAGAAGGAGGGAGCAGAATTGGGCAAGAAAGGTTTCAGACTGTGATAAAGATATAGCACCTGTGAAAGAAAAGAGGCAAGGAAGCAGAACTGTGAACGGAAACATTAGATTTTACTGCAGGTGCGGCAAGGTCTCAGTCAATGCAACAGGGAGCTACAGCACAAAGCTTTTGTGTCAGAGGAGTCCCACATTAAGCAAAAATGGGCAGGCCTTAGTCCCATTGCCATGCTAAGTCACTGGCTACAGACTGCCTGGGAAAAGCGTGTCCTCTGCTTGGAAGTGGCAATGGATTCTATAGCTGCTGCAGCTGAAGGCTGTCAGCTAACTGCACTCCTCACAGCTGAAAAATTGCCTTCTAGAAGGGAGATCTAAGCAGTGCACCTCCATAGATGCCACAGTTGACTCTTTTTGCCATGATTCACCTCTCCATAAATGTATTAAGTGCCAGCCCCTTCAAGGTTCCAGTTGGTCTCTCTTTCTGAGCAAAAATTTAGAAGAAAGAGATTAGTGGAACCAACTGTAACCCCATCACTGCAATTCTTGATGTTGCAACTGGTACTTCTTGTCTTCCTTTTTCACTGCACATTCTAAATTTCCCCCATCTCGGCCATCATCTCTGCTGGTTTTGGAGGCTTTCCTAGTGATGTGGTTCAAACTCTTTTCTGAAGAATCTGAGTCCAGGGTAACCATATCCTCCTCAGCCATAATTGGGCAAGGAAGTGTTAAGAGACATTAATGTGGATCATTTGAGTTCCATATATTTTCCTCCTACTTCCTTCTGCTTATCAGAGAATGGTGATTCCTCTTCTTGTCTGCTGGTCCCTGAACACGAGACTCCAAAGTGTTCATCTGGCACCCATAGCTTGTAATTTAACAGGACGTTTACTATCTTGGCAGATCATGCAATCATTTTTGAAACTCAACAACTTAAACTACTAAGTCCTAAATTTGGTTTTCAGCTTTTTATGCTCTCTCACTACAGGAGATAAGAACCTCTGGCCTTTTTAATCATTTAACTGCTTGCAACTTTTCATTATTCTTCACTAGGACATCATTGCAACTTACTAACGCCAATCAATTCCATTGTTCTTTCTATCCCCCATATTTTTCAAAAGCCTGAATTATTACACTACCCAGAATAGTCCCCTCTACTGGAATATCCTCTCCAGTCACCCTCAAGGATCCTTTTACAAATGTGCCACCACTTTGTGCTGGGAACTATCTGTGTCCCACCTACCACCTAGGATGAAGTCCTCATTGCCAGCTATCTGAGGGGTGATCCAATCCCTAAACTCCAATTTAGTACTTACTCGAAACACTCCCAGTAGCAATTATGTCAGTTCAGATCCTCCATGAAAGGGATAGAAAGACTTAAGACTGAGTCAGGAATGCAAGAGAGGGGGAGAGGGGTGATAACGCCTGTGAAAGATAAAGGGGAAAGAAATGGAATTTAGCTGCAAAAAGCTTGAGACCATAATAGAAATCTGATATTCATGAAAAGAGATAGAAAAGGAATCAGACTGGGCAGAACGAGCCTCAGACTACAATGCACAGCTGAAAAAAGTTTATCAAATACAATGGGAAGCTCTGGAGAAAATATCCGTAGGGAAGTCCCACGTTGGGCACCAATGGCCAGGCCCTGGTATTCCTTTTGTGCAGGGGCTGTCCCAATAACAGCATGATCTAGGCTTGGGTGCTGTATGGCTCTGTAGGGCACTGCAATAGATGCATGTTGTCCATCCTTGAAGCTGAAAGAGAAATCGGAGCAGTGCACTTCCGTGGCTACCACTTGGAGCTCATATTCTAGTGAAGTAACTGAAAGTAACCAAGTAAAGAAGTAAATACACATTGTGCCAGGTGGTTTTTGCTCTATGAAGAGCATTAGGGATTACAAAACAGCGAAGAGAGAGTACTAATTTACATAGGGTGGTGAGGGATCACCCTATATAATATCAAGTGCTTCTCTGATAAGCTGGGATTGTCAAGCGGCCTGAATGAACTGAAGGAGTGAGCTATGTGGATATCTGAGAAAGAACACTGCAGTCAGAGGCAAGGGAAATGTAAAAGCACAGAGGCAGGTGTTTGGGGCACCAAAAGAAACCAGCATAGCTAAATTTGAGTAAGGCGGGGAGCTGAGTTCTCATAGGTACTGGGGTGGACATATGATGTACTATGTAGCTCTTATAAGACACAGTAATGACTCTTACCCTGAGAGAGATAGAAAGTTACTCAGAGTGTCTGCTTTTCTGTCTAATAAATGTATTAAACTTGAAAATGATCTGATATTTGCCCTGCCCCAAATATCCTCTTTCTGGGGTCTTTCTCATGTCAATTGATCACAAATCTTTCTTTCCAGTTGCTCAGGCCAAAATCTTGGGATTATCCTTGACTTCTTCCTTTTCTTCACACTCAATATACAATCCATCAACAAATTTTGTTGATTTCTTTTCTTCGAACTATATCTAGAACATAATCACTTTACATCACTACAACCACTACCAACCTGGACTACTGTAATGGCCCCTCAACAGGTTTCCCTGTGTCCCTCTTGGCTCCCATGGAATTTATTCTCAACACATTAACCAAAGAGATTCTTTTAAACTTCAAGTAAATCTTCAAAAGGTTCCAATGGAGGCCAGGCACAGTGGCTCACACTTGTAATCCCAGCCCTTTGGGAGGCTGAGGCAGGAGGATCACTTGAGGCCAGGAGTTTGAGACCAGCCTGAGCAACATAGTGAGACTCCAACCGTACAAAAAATTTAAAAATTAGCCAGGCATGGTGGCAGGTGCCTGTGGTCATTGGGAGGCCTAGGCAGAAGGATGGATTGAGCCAGGTGTCCTAGGCTGCAGTGAGCTAGGATTGCACCACTGCACTCCAGCCTGGGTGACAGAGTAAGGACTCCATCTAAAGAAAAGGTTCCAGTGGATTCTATCTTAAAATAAAAGCCAAGATTCTTGAATGGCTGAAAAGGACCTTCAAGGTATAGCCCTGCCCCATATTACCACCCTGATCTTATCACATGTACGCTTTTCTTCCCTCACTTTTTTTCTATCACAGTGGCCTCTGTGATGTTCCTTCGATATCCCAGGCATCCTTCCACCTTATCTTCTTTGAAATGTCTGTTCTCTCTATTTGGAGTCTTCTCACCTGATATGCACTTAACGAACTCCCTACTGCCTTCAAGTTTTTATTCAAATATCACACTTCTATTTGATAACCCTATTTAAAGTAGCAATTTTCCCCCAACTTCCAGCTTTCCTGATTCCCCTTATACCAAACTATTTCTTCCATAGCACTCACCAACCACAGCACAATAAAGAATTTTTTATTGCATTTCCTATTTGTTCACTGATTTATACCAAACTCCTAGATTAATGCCACAAGGATCAGGCACATCAAAAGCATTCAATAAAAAGGTTTTGAAAAAATTGCCTAATATATTGTTAAATTTACTATGCAATAAGTTTAGTGTACAATAGGATAACTTATTACTCCAATCTGTTATATATTAATTCAAGTAGTATTTTAATGTACAATATTAATTATAGTATTTTTAAATTTTTCTTTCTCATTGAGTAGAGTGTCTAAATACATTAGGTTGAACCAAATGAAACTGACCCTTTTTTAAGGTTAAAAATCATTTGATTTTGGCAGTTTCATTTATTTCAACTTAATACTAATACTTTCCCCAAATCATAAATAAATAATAGCAAAAACTTTTGAAAAATTATTAAATTGAAAAATTACACATATAGTATTTAATCTCCAAATATACAAAGAACTTACAGATTTAAAAATGAATGTAAAACCTATGACATTTATTACAAAGAAAAGTCATTATTAAAATAATGTGCAAAAATATAGTATATGAAATGAGAAAAAAAGGAAATTATTTGAATCTAGTAGTTTATAGCATCCTTGGGGATATTTTTCCTGCACACCTCTCTAATTTTCCACATTTTCAAAAAGAAGTGAAAAATTTGGAGAAGGTTCAAACAACTAATGCAAGAACTAATATAGTTGAAAATTTGGAACATATATTTATCCCAAAGGCTAACTGACATGGAATTACTTCATATGAACAGGGAAAAAACTGATGTGAAAAAGAAATAACTGATTTTAAGTAGTTTTTATAAATGATACTTTAAAAATAGATATAAAGAAACATATCTATCTATTTAATCTTTCTAATCATCTTCTAGTTTTTTAGATGCCAGCAGAGAGCACACTACCTGTAACAAGAGATCTGTGATACACTCAAATTGTTCTGTTTCTCACCTATACATTAATCTGGATTTGAGAGCTACAGCTCTGCTCCACGAGATAACCTTAAGTCCCAGTTTCCTGTTGCTCTGCCATCCCCAACAACCACCAACATGAGAACCAAATTCTACCTTCCACCCACTTTTTAAAATAAAGTTCTAAACAGCTACACACGTTCACTTACATATTGTTTATGGCTGCTTTCACACTACATTGGCAGAGTTGAGTGGTTGTGAGAGAGACCATATAGCCTGCGAAACCTAAAATATGTACTATCTGGGCCTTTACGGAAAAATTTTCCAAATACTGCCATAGGGTGATATACTTGTCGACATGGCTAATTCTAGCTCACCACCAACACTCCCACATTCCAGGCAGTGGGAAGAGAACAAAAGACAACGCAGACGGTAGACTGTTTTCTTTCCAAGAAGCCAACTTGAAGTTGCACATGTCACTTTTGCTCATATCCATTTAGCATTATGGTAGTGAGACAGAAATATGCCCATCTAAAATATGTGTGGATGGATCTATTACTAAAAGGAAAAAAAAAAAAAAAAAAAAGTACATACTTGGGAACAATAAGCAGTCTCTGCTTAGATTATCAATGGCAGAAACAAGGTGTTATAGGTGGAAAGGATAAGGCTCTTGAAGCAGCTGCCTATTTCATTAAATTAGACAACATTAAATGATAAGATTAGTTCATCTTGACAATGAGAATCATCGCACAAAGTAGAAGCCTGCTCTCACCAGGAACTTTACCTCTTCATTCCTTATTCCCAGTTAAATGTAATTCACCCACAGGCTGGTAACACTAATATTTGAAAGAACATATCAGCAGATTTGGTATGTGCTATCAGTGAGTGGGAATAAGCCTTCAGTGTCTGTCTGCAGTGGTAACTTTAACCTGATATGTATACCTCCTGTGCAGAGCTTCTTCTGGTTACTCTCTACAATACTTCAGTGTAATTTCAAAGGCAGAAGCTACAGATTCAATTGCTTCAGAAGCATTTTTATACTCCCTCTCCAACCCGCTCCCCAACCCCTGCCACACACAAAACCACAAATGAACAAATATGCACTCAACAATTTCATGTTCTCTTATATTTTTGACTGCCTTATCTTAGCAAGTCTCCATATTGGGTGTGCCAGGGAATATGGAGATAGGTTTATTAAGTAAGTTTGGGGTCAGCAAACTATGGCCTAAGGCCCAAGTATAGCCCACTGCCTAATTTGATAAATAAAGTTTTAGAGAACACAATCATGCTTATTCATTTGCATACTGCCTTTTGCAGTGCAAAAGCAGAATGAAGTGGCCACAACAGAGATTCATGACCTGTGTAACCTAAATTCTTTACTCTTTCACCCCTTAAAAAGAAAGTTTGCCAATCCTGGAACTATGGCATTCTAAGGAGCTATTATTTTTATTTGAATTCAGGATTAGAATTAGAATCGCAAGAAATTAGTGTGGGTATAAGTGAGAGAATCCGAACTTTTTATATGTCTTGAATTTTTTCCTGGATCTTCTAATAACAGAAAAAGTGCTAATTCAGCTTAGAAATAATTTTAAAATATGAATAAGTTTAATAAGAAAATAATGGTCTTTTCAATAAATGATGCCATGTCAACTGGATATCTAATTGAAAACTAAATAAATCTAGACCAGCCCCACTATGACCCATACCAAACAGAAATCATTTGTAGGTTGGTTATAGTTCTAAATGTGAGACAAAAAAGCTTTTACAAGAAAGAATAAAAGAGTATCGTCATGACTTTAAAATAGGTTAAGGTTTCTTATATATGAAATAAAAAGCACTAAGAAGTTTTAAAAATAATTTGGACTACATTAAAAATAAGAACTTCTTTTCATCTAAAGACACTATTTAAGGAATCACTTTCTGATTTCAAAACTTACTACAAAACTACAGTAATCAAAACAGTGTTGTACTGGCATAAAGACAAATAGACCAATGGAATAGAATAGAGAGAAACAAACCCCCACATATATGGTCAAATAATTTTTGAAAAGGTTGCCAAGACCATTCAATAGGGAAAGGACAGTTTGTTCAACAAATGGGGCTGGGAAAACAGAATATCCACTTTCAAAAACATAAGACAAAAACTTTACAACATAGGATTTGGCAATCATTTCTTGGATCTGATCAAAGGCATAGGAAACAAAAGAAAAAATAGACAAATTTGGACTTCATGAAAATTTTAAAAATTTGTGCATCAAAGTACACTATCAACAGAGTAAAAAGGCAACCTATGGAATGAGAAAAAAATACTTGCAAATCATGTATCTGATAAGAGATGATATCCAGAATATAGAGAGAACCCCTTTCATTTAAATGTACATAGAAAAACAATTATTATCTTTCTCAGAATGATTTTCAGATATGAACCATGTTTCAAAATGCACAGTGCATAGGCTAAACCATAGAAACTATTTTATATAACAAATCTCTCTGAAACAAAGAAACAAACAACTAAATTTAAACCTGGGCACACACTCGAAAGAATTGAAAGCAGGGTCTGGAAGAAGTATTTGGATACCCACGTTCATAGCAGCATTATTCACAATAGCTAAAACAAGGAAGCAATTCAAGTGTTCATTAAGGGGTGAATGGATAAACAAAATGTGGTACACACACACAGTGGGATATTTAGTCAGCCTTAAAAAGATGTATGCTACACCATGGATGACTCTTGAAGGCATTAAGCTAATTAAAATAAGCCAGTCACAAAAGGACAAGCACTGCATGATTCTACTTATATAAGGTACATAGAGTAGTCAAATTCATAAAGACAGAAAGCAGAATGGTGGTTGCCAGGGATGGGGGGAGGATACAGTGGGGAGTTACTGTTTAATGAATATAGAGTTTCCATTTTACAAGATCAGGAGTACTGGAGATGGATGGTGGTGATGGTTGCACAACATTATGAATATATTTAATACCACTGAATTGTAGACTTAAAAATGGTTAAAGTGGTAAATATTATGTTATGTATATTTTACCACCATAAGAATTGGGGAAAATATAAATGAATATTTTAAATATATCATAAAAGAGTGAAAAGGAAAGTGATACAGTTGGAATAAGGTATTTGTAATGCATACATCTGACATGGGACTCATATCCACAATATTTATACAAATAAATTTTTAAAAATTAGAAAATTCAGAAAAAGTTATGCAGGCACTTTACTAAGGAGCCAGGACCTAATTAGCCAATATGAAATGGTGCTCAGCTTCATTTGCCATCAAGAAATGGAAATTAAAACTGCAATGTGATAGCCATACACATCTTCAGGATGGCTTAAATAAAAAATATAGAAAGTGGCAAGTATTGACAAGAATGTGAAGAAACTGGAATTCCAATATGTCACTTGTGATAGTGTAATTTGTTACAACCATTTTGTAAAACGATTTAATAGAAACCACTAAAGCTGGATATATGCATAACCTATTCCAATTCTAGGTGTATCCTGAATGGAAATGAATAAATGTACTCACAAAAAGATATGTACAACAATATCCATAGCACTGCTATCTGTAATAGTTAAAAACTGGAAACAATGCAAATGCCCATCAATAGTAGAAGGAATAAATAGATAGTGGTATATTCAGACAATGAAATACTATTCAACAATGGGTATTATATGCATGAATCCAATAAACAAAATTTTGAGTGAAAGACATAAAAGAATAAACAGAGTGTGGTTTATTTTTATATTATATAATGTTCTAAATTGACAAACTCAATCTCAAGTCAGATAGTGATACTTTGGGGAATGGTTTGTGTCTGGATACGGGCACAAGGTTGTCGGGGGGAGGCCTACTAGTCTTCTAATAATAGGATGCTTGTAATGTTCTGTTTCTTGATTTGAGTGCTGGTTACACGGGTGTGTTCATTTTGTAAAATATTCTCAAGCTATACAGTTAAGACTTGTCTGTATTTACATTATCTCAAACTTTAATAAAGCATTCTACTTTCTTGATTTGGGCACTGGTTTCATGGGTATGTTCACTTTATGAAAATTCATTAAGCTGCACTTATGCAATTTGTGAACTTTAAATATATATACTAAACTTCAAAAAAGTTTCCCTAAAATATAAAATAGAAAAATAAAAGACATGGATATATATTCTTCTATCTCCAACATCAGCCATGGCTGCAGGGATACATAATTTGAAATTGAATGGGAAGAGGACATAAGTCCCTTCCCCATGTTAGATGAAAGAGTACTACTTAGGCCTTTTTCTCTGCAATCATGACAAACATACACCTTTATTGTATTTTCATCATATGCCCTAAAAGTGCATAATATTTTCATAAAAATAAGATAAGGGGCATGAAAAGGAGAGGGAAAAGTAGGATTTCAAAAGTTTGGGAAAGTTAGGTATTTGCTTTACTCCCTGATTACTTTTTTATCTACTTTTATCTCCTTACTATTGTTAATCCCAGCCTTCAGGCCTTTTGAGAATTGCTGCTCAAGTTATTCTTGGTCATTTTGTATTTTTTGCTTTGATTCTAAACATAATATAATAGCACACACAAAATATTTAATGTTTAATGGGGATGGCCAATAGAAATAAAGTAGATAATCAAATAAGCAAAACTGACTTATTTCATGATCATTTCTTGAAACATCTTAAGCAAAATTTGTAGAGAGTTTATCAAATTTTTTACAAAAAACTTCCATATAGGTCACTGAATAATTATAAACTATAGGGCTGAATCCAAAGGAATCAGAGTTGAATTTAGCTTCCTTTACTCAGTCGACTTTTTAAAAAATGTTTTTCTCTTAACTTTCTGGAAAAGAAAATAATGGTTCCTTCCAATAAGATGAACTGTTTTAAATTACTTAGCACTTTATAAATTTAGTATGTTCACTATATATATTTATCATGGAAACAAATATCCACAAAAGCCTTTTAAAAATAAGGTGACTGTTTCAAAATAAGAGAGAAAAACAATTTTATTTATTCCTATAATTAATTATAATTATAAATGAAATATTTATAATTATTAATTTTTGTAACTAATTATAGTTATAAATAAAAATAATCAAGCATTATCACAACTTTAATTTTTATATTTCTTGCTCTAATTATTTCAGTATGATTAGAACCTTAAAAGACAAACTGAAATTATTGTGGTATAAACTAGTGTTTATCCTGGGATTTTTGATGAAATAAAAAGAAAGTATTTTTAAATTATTACTGCAGATACACCTATTAAGACATTTTTTAAATTCCTAATATTTTAATACTAGTATTTCAACCCAATCCTGGGTGCTGGTTTCATTAATTTTGCTACAGTTTCCTTTGTGATATAATTGTTGAAATACTCATGCCCTTGGCTAAAATCATGTACTTTAGTCTGATAAATTGTTTCTTTAGAGTTACATGGGAGTTTCTGATCCCCATTTTATGACATTTTCAATTTAAATATAAATCACATTTTCCTTCATTAAGTGTCCTAATGTATTTTGTTGTGGAACTAAATTCTCACCTTGACTGAGGTATTTCATCCTCTTGCATATAGATTTAAAAGGGAAAAAAGTCACTGAGAAACATTTAACATAATTTAAAAATCCACTATGAAATTTGCCCAAGAATTTAATAACACATTAAGTTAAACAGGAGTTAGAAAGTATGTCACTGGCTTGTAAAAAAAAAAAAAAATCAATTCTCTCATTTACTGGTTCCTCAGCCACTTTTGGCACTCCTATTATTATTATTTTTTTATTTTTCAGTCTTCCCTTTGCAACAAGTTTAGTAAACATCAAATAAGTAATCATAACCAAATATCTCATTCTCATTAACATTTTTCAGAACTCAAAGTTCAATTCTTCTCTGCCTGAGTTATCACAATGTATATTGGAGAATTAAGAGTAAACACAAGCAAAAGAAGAGAAAATATATTAAAGGAGGAAAGACGGAGGGAGAATCCAGATATAAATGGGTTAAAAGAAGAAGGATTCAAGGTTATACTGCTTTGATTACACACTGGGAGGCTAGCAAGAAGGAAAAGAATTGTGATCACCTGTTAGAAACAGGCGGTTTCTGGGAGCTGTCCAATGTACTGAGTGAACCGTCACAGCCACAGTTCACCCCCTTTAATAGGAACTGATGTCCTCAGGGTTCTCTTCTGAACCAGAATGTCTCTGTACTCACGTGTTCAGTCTATTTCTTCTAATCTACCTTTAAAATTATTTTCTAACATGTCGCTTTGCCCCACCAGATCTTTTTAAAAATCTCTGCATAGTACTGAAAAATTAAGTAAATATGGGCAAACGAGAAGAAAAGAAAGAACTCCTTTTGCTAAAATATTGCTTATAATATAAAATCAGTGAGATTTTATTTGTTAAACCAAATTTAAAATCTTTCTTATTTCAAAAGATGATCTAGAGATAGTCAAAAATCACCCTCAAATAGAATTCAATGATGTGTAGTTTCTGCCCTTAAATCCTACTATAAGATAGTATAAATCAGTGAGGAAATAAGCCAGATGGAAGTGTCAAGATTTTTTTCTTTGTTCACAAATAAATACTCAATCAGCAATTTAAAAATCCAAAGAGGACTCCGCAGAGGGTGAACTGCTTCACCCTCTGGTTTATCAAGGGTAAATCGCATTTTTTAAAGGAAATTGAAATGGTTTTGTTTGCGGGGAGGATTTACTTTGTCCCACACGCTGGAAATATACAGTAAATCCCGAGCCTAGAAAATGTTCTGAGCTTCCATTTCTCGTTTTATTGCCGTCACGGCTTCTATTTTACCAGAGTAGGCGATAAGGGTAAGGAAAGGAAAGTCAAGTATCTCAATTGTTAGGCTGATTGCATCCAAACAGACCTTAGAAGTCAGGGTTTGTAACATGGCAGGAGAGCTATTTGCGATGCCCTGGAAGGAAAAAGAAAGCCGGTTCCAACAGCGACTCTGGGGAATGTGCTCTCAGCCCCCCTGCCATGCTTACTTAAGCTAATGGAAGGTCTTGCCTTTCAGCAGCGGCTGCACTGGGATACCGGACAAACAGATCCCCTCGACCCCTAGCAGGCAGGGCCCCTCTTCAGGACATCATTAAAAGCACATGCACTTGTTTCACATCCATTGGCAGATGGTGGCAAGATTCAAGACTCCTACCCTGAAGCCAAGGAGAAGCCATCGCGGTGGAAAACATCCTCGCTTTGAAAATCCAAGTCGAAATTAAAGAACTGCATGAGATAAGGAGCCTGGAGAACATTAGTTGGCTGCTGGGGTGAGGAAAGACACAAAAAGCACAGCAGGTAAGAGCTGGGGGTTGTTGCCAAGAAGGAACTGTCCCCGTGGCGCAGAGAAAGGGATCTCAGAAGCAGAGGCCTGTCCTCATGCGTGCTCAAGCTTGTCTTCTTCCATCAGCTTACAGAGGAGGGACATTGTCTGAGCCTTCCTTATCAGTGCAACTAATCCTGTTATCAAGCTGGTTATGAATAATTAATATCCCCTGGCCTTTCGGTGATGGTGCCCCATCAGATTCAAGGCTGCTAAGAATCCACATCAGCAGGCTCGCCCCTCCCTGCGATAAATCCATGAGATGCAGGGCCAAGCCGAAGCGATGGCCGCCTATCGGCAGAGCTGCGTGGATGCCACCATGCTGGACTTCGTCGCAGACCTGTCCCTGGCCTCCCCGAGACACCCCCTCCTCTGCGACTTCATGCCTGGGGTCCCCTTTGGGGACCCAGCCCTTGCGCTCCGAGACAGAAGACCCAGACGGATGGCGCGGTTTGAGGAGGGGGGCCTAGAAGAAGAGGAGGGCGAAGTAGACGAAGGAGATGATGAAGAGGAGGAGGAAGAGGAGGAGGAAGAGGAGCGCGGGAGAGGCGCCCCCCTCCTGGGCCGCCCCAGGAGGAAAAGGGTGATCACATACGCCCAGCGCCAGGCCGCCAACATCCGCGAGAGGAAGCGGATGTTCAACCTCAACGAGGCCTTCGACCAGCTGCGGAGGAAGGTGCCCACTTTTGCTTATGAGAAGAGGCTGTCCCGGATCGAGACCCTACGCCTGGCCATCGTGTACATTTCCTTCATGACCGAGCTCTTGGAGAGCTGTGAGAAGAAAGAAACTGGCTGAGCCAGGGTGGGAAGAGGAGTGTCTGCGCCCTTCTCGCCCGGGGTGTTTCAGTGCCGGGCGGTGGGTGCGGCTGGAAGGCAAGGAAGGATGCCCCAGGGCAGAATGTCTGGCGCTCTGGAGCTTGGGTTCTGACTGTAACAGCCCCTAACCCCCGAGAAGAGTGGCAGCTGTAGAGTTAACCTGGATGCGGTCGCCCTCAGTGGAGTCGGGGTCAGGGGCGAGCGGGGGAGTTAGAACGTATTAGACGTCGGGCCGTCTGGGCCTGCGCCTTCGCGCTTACGCGGGCCGGGTGGGTGGGAAGCTCGTCCTGTCCGCAAAGGGAAGGCTTTGGAGCTGCTATAGAGTCCAATCTCTCCTCCCTATCTTTTTTTTAAAAATAGAAACAATAAAGTAGAAATTCTTACTTTTTTTTTAAACCCTGGAGTCGGTGCTGCGCCATCCCCAGCAGGCGCTCCGGCCGGGTCGGGTGGGGAGGAGCAGCTTCAGACACCGGCAGGAGGTGCCGAGTGAGAGCTTTTCGGATAGGCCGAGCGGCTCGGGATCTCCGGTCTGGTCCTCCGAGGCGCGTTGGGGGACAGAGAATAAGAAATGTAGAAGGAAGAGGAGTCTAGGGAATCTGCTGAAAAAGTGCGCCCTCTAAGAAGGGACATTATTCCTGTCTTCCTCCCCTCCCGTTCTATCCCGCGCGCGGGTAACCTCTCTCCCTTTCTATCCTCCTGGATGATCTTGGAGGGAGGGTAGCTCGTCGTCCCAGGGCCACAGCGGTGTTTATCCAGTGCCAAGCGCTTTGCCCCTTGTGCACAGAAATCAACAACCCTGTTCCAGTCCCTTAGGGCCCCAGGCCAGAGCGAGGGATGAGAGGCGCCTCAGGCCCAAATGCTCAGGGCACTCGTGGTCCTGCAGGGGGACTTGGCGGCCAGCGGTACCTACTGTCGCCCCGGAGGAAGGGCCTGGGTCTGTCGCAGTGCTCCTCTGTGCTCGCTTTTAAAATTTCAGCTGTAGGGAAGACAACTTTCATTCTAATGGCATCTAGGCACTACGAATGGGGGCAAAAAGTAACAAGAGAAGATGCGTTCTGATGCTTTGCAAAACGCCTGCGGTGGGGATGAAGTTGAAGCCGGTCCATGCTGAGAGGCCGCCTCCGGTTCGGATCCTCTGATATTCCACAATTCTTCTTTCTATGTGACGTGCTAGTACCTAAATCGGGGTCGTTCACATAGGAGTCAGTTCGTGAGAAAAGAACTTGAGTGAATAATGCCCACCTAAACGTAAATTCAGTAGTCCTAAAGGACAATCCCCAATGATTATTCCAACACTGATTTTACCCCTCATGGTACACAGACATAAGCGGGGGCTCTCGAACACACAATTCTCCCTATTATGCTTTTAGAAATAGAATTTATTTTATACTTATCCTAGAAAGTTTGGAAAACAAAAGTTCAAAAAAAGAGAAAAAAAAATAAATCACCCCCGCATAACCATACTGTTAGCATTTTCATGTATTTTCTTCTAGTCTTTTTTTCTATGCCGTTATAATTCAATATATTTAACAAAATTGGGACACTTTTGGATACTGATATTTTTTTCACTCGGCGTTATAGAATGAGCACTTTTCCCTTATCTTTAAATATTTCAAACTTAATTTTGATTACTATATTGTATTGTTATATTGATGTATCACAACTTAACCCCAATCCTTTACAGGTGGGTAGCTAAGGTATTTCCTTTTTTAAAAAAATAAATGATGCTTCGAAGAGAGTTCTTATAAATGTCTTTTCTGTCTATTATGATTTCTTGATGTTGGATACCTAGAAGTGAAGTTTCTGGATAAAATGAACATTTAAGTTTGTGGATACGAATGGCCAGATTTCCTTCTTGGTAGGTTCTGCCAGTTCGCACTCCCTCCCAGGAGATTTTGCAGAATTTGCTTGTCTCCCAGGACCTTCATCAGTACTTACAACACTTACAATTTTTCTTAGTTCTCCTTTCCATAGGAATCAGATGAGTTCTGAAATGAGCCCCCACTCCCAAGATATTTTCTTATTTTGACTATGTCTTTCCACCAGGATTTTTTCCACCTCTGCCATAAGAACATCAGGATAAACAGGTAAGAGGGAAAAAATGTAAACAGCTAAGACCAAACAGCAACAAAACCAGGGAGTGTTTTTCCTTGTCCCCTAGCACCTTTATTAAAATAAACTGAGACTAGGACAATGATGTCTATATCAGTCATACAAAGTAAAATTTCTCATTTTATCTTTTTTCTCTTCTTTTTCTTTCTTTGGTTACCTAGACTAGCATATCTATATTTTTTAAGATAAATTTAAAATTACTCATTTGATATGTGAAAGAAAAATAGCTAATTATTTCTCAACTCATAATCAAATGGCATTCTGTTCCCCAACTCTTTCTTGGGTACTAGTGGCCCCATCAATCACTCATGTTTATCTATTTGGTTATTCATTCATTCAGTCAAAATATATGTTGATTTGTTACAGATAGTGTGGATGGGTTCAAAACTGAAACAGCTTACAGAAGCTCCCTTCTTCCAAATCAAGTCCTCCTGGGAATTAAGCATCTTTTATTTTTAAAAGAAATTGCAAGAGTTGAATAAACAAAAAGAAAAAAACATGGTTAAAATCTAGGGATCCTTAATATTTTGTTGAAAGAATCAGTTTTGAAAACCAAAAATAAAACAAAACTTTGTAGACCAGGGACAACCAACATCACTGGGTCCTGAAGAAAGAATAAAGCCACCCATCATCCTTAATCCTCTCCCTCATATTCTAACCCATTCTATTATGTTCTTAGTAAACATGTAATATTCTTACAGTGAATAATTCATAACTCTTCAACAGAGCAAATAATATCTAAAGAACTTCTAAATGAAAAGCTATTTCCCCATTATTACTAGAAGAATTATATACACCATTCTTAAACCTATCACAGTTTATAAATGCTTTGCTTTTTGTAAGTTTTTGCATGTTCGGACACTGCCCCAAAATGCAGTCTTCTAAGGCTGTGGTCCCCAACCCCTAGCCTAAGACTGGTAAGCGTTGTGGCCTGTTAGGAACCAGGATGCACAGCAGGAGGTGAGCTGCAGGTGAGTGAAGCTTCATCTGTATTTAAGGGGGCTCCCCCCATTGCTTGCATCACAGCATAATCTCCGCCTCCTCTCAGATCAGTGAGGCATTAGATGCTCATAGGAGCAGGAACCCTGCAGTTTACAGTAGTAAACTGCACATACAGGGGATCTAGGTTGCTCCTTATGAGAACCTAATACCTGGTGATCTGAGGTGGTGCTGAGATGGTGATGCAATCGCTGAGGAGCAGCTGCAAATACAGATCATCATTAGCATAGAGGTTTGACTATGCAATAAATGTAATGTGCTTGAATCATCCTGAAACCATGCTCCTCCCCCTGTCCATGGAAAACTTGTCTTCCATGAAACTGGTCCCTGATGCCAAAAAGGTTGGGGACAGCTGTTCTAAGGTATATTAATATTTTCATGGTTATTATACTAATAGAATAATTTGAAACCAAATAAGGATCAGAGACTCAGAGAAATGGATTGACTTTTTCTTACACCAGATCACCCATAGAGATAAGGTAAAAAGATCCACATTCTGAACTTAAATCCAGTGTGCCTCTATATTTTGATACCCAAATTTTCTAAGCAATGTTTTAATTTAAATTTTAGTTTTCCCCATGTTAGATCCATAAAAGCACTGTGCTTTTTAATACAAGTTTTTGTAAAATATAACATACAATATTAAAATTGTTTTACTCTTTATTATCTTCTAAACGAACATTGATAGAAATATGAGTGAATATTGGCTTTTCAATAACTTCCACCAGTAAAAAAAAATTCCAGTGGTATCAGTTACTTCTGGAAAATTATAATAATTGGTTTTTGAAATCTTAAAGTTACTTGGACATTTAGAATCTAAATACCATTTTGGATGTTGCTTGGAGGTAATTTATTTATAAACTCTTTACTGACTGAAAACTGCCTTTTGGTCTCAAACTAAGTTCCGAATAACTATCAGATTGCTATTAGTATTCTGACATGTAAACCATAAAAAGATCTAAATGAAATCATATTTAAAAGACATAATTAAGCTTTCCAAAAAATGTAAAAATAATCAGAAGCCTTTGCCATCAACCGGGAGCCATTGACGTTGATCATCTTTTACAGTTAGTTGCCCAATGTGAAAGCAGATTTTGGCAAAATTAATGTTGGAAACCCAACCAAATATTCTGCTAGTATGCATAATTCCTGCATGAACATAAAATTAAGACCCTTGGATCAGTGTTTATTATCACATTTGTCAGCATTTCCATTATAAAAACACTCTTGTGGAAGGTTTATAACATAGCTATAAAAATGCTGAGATGAAACTCGATAAGCAAGAATTTAGGATACCTTTATTTCTCAATTGCAAATCTTCAAAGGAAACTTCAAAGGTAATGAATGAACCCACAAGTACATTTACATATGCAGTTCCCAAATGTACCTGTAACTTTAAAAAACATATTTAAGACAAAATATAAGTTACTATTATTTTATTTTTATCAAAAAGAGCTAACAGGTTAATATCGAATGTTAAGTACTAACTTGACTTTTTATAGGGTGGTATTTCATTAAATTATATTTTAAATGTTTTTGGAAAATTAACGAAGTTTTGCTATATATCATTAACTTGGCACAAGTTCACTCAAAGGTTCCTGAACATTGCCAACATTTTGGGTGAAGTTATGCCCAATTTCTGGTCAGCACCCTCTCTTCCTGTGAATACTGGACTAAAAAAAGATTACAAAACAAGAGTCAGCAGTTCTGACCATTTTGTTTTGACTTTGGGGTTTCTTTGAATCTGAAGCTTAAAACCAAACCTGGCGGAGGAGGAGAAGGAACGAAAAGAAGCAATGCAAACTGACAGGAATAAAATACCAGAAAGATGGAAAAACTTCTTCAAGTCTCTATAAACCAAAGCCTATAAATTTCCACAACATTCTTTGTGACACCAAATTTTTAGTTCTGTGCCTATACCACATTTCTTAAAGGAGTATAAGGAAATGTAAAGAAAAGTGTAACTGTATTTAGAAACACTCTTACAGTTAACATTTGGTAGAATCCCACACTTAATTTGGCATCAGGCAATGAATTTTCAACATACAGTGAAATCAAGAATTTTACAAATATGACATGATGGAAAAGATTATAATAAAATGCCTTCAGTTTGCTTAGTGCTTTATTGTTTTCGAAGCACCATTCACATACTTTCATTTGATCTTCACAATTGGATTTCAACAAGATCTAGAGTCTCTCTATTAAATTGAGTCATCAGTGTACCATCTTAAAAATCCCTTCACTCACCATTGAAATCAGCATGATACTGAGATTCCTAAAAGGGACTGATGGTCACATATAAGCACCCCGTCACTGTGAAAGATATTGCCTTCAAAGATCAAAAGCACCTTAACACGTTCTGTGGATGATAAATTATACAAAAGTCTGGCTTGGTCTGGCTGCCTCAAAGGCCAAATTTTACAACCTTCTATTTAGGGCTCTGTGAAGGAGATTTCCACCTGCAGCCAACAAATGTAGATGACCTCAAAGCAGCTGTTATGGACAGTTTTTTATGATTTCCAGTCTTCAAAAGGCGAAAAAATGTCTATGAGAATATGGAACTAGATCAAACAGTTGGTGAACAATAGAAGGCAAAAAACATCATGTAAATGTGTTCGAATGAGTGAATGAATAAATGATTGCACTATTATTTTACTGCAGATAATTTTGCAACTTCTTCAAAAGATTGTAAAATTTAAATCTGTATTTCTTACTGCCCAGATCTTGGATTTATTGGCTATATTGAATCCCATAGTTTAGTGAAATGTTGGAGAATCTAGAAATGGTCTCAAGGAGAACACCAAATATTTGGATTACTAAGTCTGGATGAAGTAATATTATTCATAATAATAAGTACTAAACTTTATAATAATATTATCTATTCCAGTGTATGCTTATAACGGCACATGTTCTAAGTGCTGTGCTGAGTTCTTTCTATAACTTTTAAAGTTCTTATGATAATTTTAGAATGTAGGCACTACTGTTACTTCCATAGTGATGATGATACCAAGGAATAGAGAAGTTAAATAACTTTCTAAAGCAATTGAAGCTAATAAATAGTGAAGCTAAGATTTACACACAGATTTACAAGGATTTCAAAGATAACTCTGAGACACTAAGGTTATTTGGAAATAATTATATGATAATTATATTTAAGTAGAAATGTGGTAAAAAATGAATAACTGTTCATATTTACATTCTCCCATGAATCTATAAATATTTCAAAATAAAAAGTGAAAAAAATCAAAAATCAGATAAATATTACAATCCTTTGAACCTCTAGAGCACCATATCATTTATTTTAATAAGCTATGACTTGATTCATGCATTGTTTTATAATTTTTCTTCAAGTGTTTCATAAAAGTGAAACCAATATTTTATGCATGGTATTATATGGGTCTTAGAATAAAAATTGGGACTTGCTTTTTAACTCTGACCATAAAGGGTATAGCCAAGAACTGAATGTTTGTCTCTGGGTCCCTTGGTCTATGTTGACACTCTTGGCCAGATACATTTTCAAACATCGATTTGTAGTACTTACACATCCTAATTCTGCCACTTACTAAATTATATAACTGGCTTAAAACTTAAACCCACTCACCCTGATTTATAAGTGGAAGTTAAAAATAAAGAATTATTTAAAGAATCAGAAAAGATAATATAAAGTACATAATACAGTGCCTCACACAAAACAAGTATTTAGCCAATGTTGCTACTGTTGTTTATGCTATTTTAATGTTGAATATGTATGTAGAACGAAATGATGATTCAGCCATTTAGAAGGCCTCATGAGAATACACACAAAGGCAATATTAAATGGTCTGTCCTGCTTCTCCTAAATAGAATCAGAATCTTTTAAAGAGCGTGGCATTTTGTGACCAATTTAAGTTGCTGCCTTAATGACTTTTTGTTTAAGCATAGAAATTTAAAGATAAGCCTTCTGGTCTATGGCATATGTAATCACAATCTTTGGTCTACCAGGAAGGTCACTGTAAACTCTACAATACTAAAATAATCTCTAAAGTTTGCACATAAAACTTTTCATAGGAAAATGTGATAGCTCAATTGGTAAATCCTCTGGGAATTTATTTTTGAATAAATTCATGTTGAAAGCTGTCTATTGGTGATAGTAATTGAGGGATAGGACTATCTCAGTTGCTAAGCACTTATGCATGCCTGATCTAGGCTGACATAAAACCTGAAAACCTGGAACTCACTCAGCCCATTCAACTGGGAATGGGGTGGTAAGGCCATGCTTGCTTGTAGGGTCCCTGAGAGATATAAAAGTCCCATCTACCCAAGAAGGTTAAGTAGCTTCCACCTGCCTTCCACAGAAAGGAATCAGGAAAGAAAAAAAGACCTATCTCTGGTGCATCAGAGAGGCAAAGTGGGTTCCAAAGTGCATGCTTGGACATCCTATGTTATATGTGCCATTTACACAGGCTTTAAAAATTTGGCAACTGACATTACCATCTTTATTCACACAGATACTTTTTTGCACTTTAACAATAGTGGATATATATAATAATATGGGGAAAGCTTTGTATTCTTTGGCCTAGATTTATTACAGTTTTTGCAAAAATAAAATTAGCCTGAACTTGCACATAATCTCTCAACATCTAAAATTGGGTAAATCTTTTGTCATATTTAGCATTTTATATAATGATTTTTCCTCCTTGCCTAGAAAGTTAAAAAGAGAATTATTAAATATCCTGTTCTTTTTAAAAGCTTTGATTCAACTTCAAGTGGCTCTTTTGAGGGTTGATGGTAAAGGGCCTTCTGAAATTTACTAAAATTTTTCCAATTTGGGAAACATACCCTATTTCAAATACTCTGACCGTGGGTTCATATTTTTATCCAAAAAAATGTGGTAACTATAGTTAACAAGCATTTGACAAGCAGTGGTTTTGATAATTGTAGATCTTATTGAACATGCCATACCATTTCTTTCATCACTATTTATTTGCCTAATCTCACCAAAACCCATTAAAATTACAGCAGATGAATTCAGTTAAATATATTGAATGCCACTTTGTTTCAAGATGACAGAACTAAAAATTAAACTTCATACCTCCTTGTTAGTATACTACATTTCATCCAATTCAATCAACGGCTTATAAAGTTAACAAAAAACAGGCTGACAAAGGCCTTAAACTGAAAGCATTACACAACAAAACACAACAAATTCTTCCCAAATTACATGCACATGAAAATATGCACCATACCTCAATCCAAACCTCAGGGTCCTTACCCTGGACACCCTCAGAACTTCCACTTCTAAATTCAACCCCTCACTCCATCGTATGATTCACCTGCATACAAACATGTATACATGCAAAAGTATTCCTATCAGAATGCCCTTTACTTATATTTCAGAATGGATTGTGCTTATGTAAATTTTTTTATTCCTAGCTCAAACCTTACTTTTTGGCCTTTTCTAAAGGCTTCGGTAGGCAGTTTCACTCTTTTTTATTAATAGATGTCTCTTTCTGGAGTACTTCATGTGTCATTATAACAGTGATGATTGAATGTTTCCATCTATTGACACCAAAGTAGGTATTTAAGTGAGCATCAGTATTGCCCTATACATTAAAAATAATCCCAGGAATTACTCGAGTTCCTCACCAAGCATTGGGCATACGTAAGTATTTCAGTCCTGAATATAATTACTAAGACCAACAGCCAGACAATGGCAGAAAAGAAAGTGTCTGGAATTGCCATTCAGGAAACCTACAGAACACTCATTGATTAGATGAGGGTCATTGACTCAATGAGAAAAACAGAATTTTCCCTGGGAGCAGAACTGCTTCCTCTTGGGGAGATTCAAGAGTATGTGAAGTTCAGGTAATTTACCATATCAAGAAAGGAGTTAGGAAGGATTCAAGAATGCTCTCTGAAAGTTCGCTCTGATTGGGAAAATCTAAGCCATATTTTACAACATTATGACTGTGGATTCTTATAGCTTACCTACAAAGATTTCACTCAGTAATTTACCCTAAGGAAATAATCAAGACTATGCACAAAGATTGCATGCAGTACAAAATACGCACCTCAGTATTGTTTACAATATCAAATATGGAAAATAGCCTTGTCTAAAAATGTGAGTCCTTATTTAACATTTGCATCCATTAAAAGGATGATATATAAGAATGGTTTGTGCTGCAGAAAAATAATTCCACTAATTGATAGGAAAAAAGTATTTTATAAAACAATATGTAAGGAATGATTTTATTTCTGTTTCATATGGGAATGTGTGTAAGTATGTATGTGTATGTATGCATATCTTTATATCTATAAATATAAATGTTCATTTTATATATACTACAGGGAAACTCATCATTTTTGTGTTATTTGTATCTTCCAGATTTGTGACCATCCTTTTGTAGTCTGAAAAATAATAAAATTATTTTAAATTAGAAAGAGCAATACGATATAATTTGTGAGCTTCACTCTTAGCCGAAGAGCATGATACTGTTACATCGGTGAGAACTCTTGCCTTCTTAACTCTAAAACATTTAAACTGAGTATTTAAGATGCTTAAAAGTGATATTCGGTAACTTTTTCTTTGGATGCAAGAGAATAGAACCTCACTAACACACTAGAGGACCCCTTCCAATCACTGCCCCTCTCTCCTTGAAAGGATATCCAGTATCCTGACTTCTAACAGCCTGGATTAGCTTCCCAGATTCTGTTTTATTTTACATAAAAGGAATCATTTGGTTTTGGAAAAGGACGGTTTTTCATTTGTAAATCTCTCTTTAATAAAGCATGTATTTGATAGTCTTTTCCAAAAAAGGAGAAATTGAAATTAATTGGAAAGATAAGGATTAAATTTACCAATAAATACACAGAATTTAAAATTTTAAAGGGAAAGTACTTAAATAGGCATTTTAATTCCACTGACACCAAACTGGAGAATTTGGTTAAAATGCTGAGGGGTTTCTTCTAAAACACAACTGAGTTCACCCATAATTCACACACACACACACACACACACACACACACACACAAAATAACTAATAGTAATCTATATTAATGCTAAGACATTTATTGACTAGTTAGGAATGCACCTAACATTTCTAATGAAATTCCAGATGTTTAAACAATTAGTACTACCGTTTGGCTTCCTACTTAGTCCCAAGGGATAATGTGTGTGTGTGTGTGTGTGTGTGTGTGTGTGTGTGTGTGTGTGTGTCTGTGAAAGTTCATAATAGAGACTATGTAACAATTAGTATTTTCTTTTTAAAAGGATATATTAGAACCTGATAAGTATGCTCTCCTAAAGATTTACATATTCATATTCACATGTTCATATACATATTCATCTTTACATATTTTGCATAACCATGGATTGAAAACTTAGCTATAGACCAAGAAAAAAAACACCACTTTTCTAACATAATTTCAAAATATTTAAAACCTGAACTGCTTTTAATAACTTTTATTGTTTTTAGCATGTGACATTTTATCCCCATTAGCAATAACAGATGTCTAATGCATTAAAAAGGAAAATCCTGCACACGTGTTGAAATAGAGGACTTTACTGAAAGGAAAGCATGTGCTTTGATTTATATTAGTCAAAATTTAGATACTGTACTTGGTGCTATTTCAGGAAATGAAAAGGTGAGGAAACAGTTATATACCAGTAAACCAGAACAAGTATCTCCATAGAAACCAAAACAATTTAAGTGGGAGCCACTTACACTAAATTAATACTTAGAATATGGTCATATCAGCCCCAAGGGAGCTAATTCGAACAAGACGAAACCCTGAAAATTGATTTATGCAAGTTATGTAGTATTTACAATTCTTCTTTGATCGCATTTAATTGTCAAAAATTAATTAGTCACTGAGATTAGGAAAATTTGGGTGAGTTCTAGAGAAAAAAGATCCCTCACAAGTGTTTGCTTACTGTTCTCTGTAACTCTCTTATCTTTACTACTGGTTAAAAGGAACACAAAGGACAAAATGAAAAATAACGGACAATAAATTCAATATTGTTTGTTTGGCTGTTTTGTTTTTGTTTTGCCTCACTTTTATAGGTATCTTCTCTCCTACAGACTGTTCTGCTGAGTTACTGCCACTCCACACTGTAGCCAATGCAGCAGGAGGCACTTCAAAGCCAGTGAGGATGGCAATTAATTTATTGAACGACTGCTATGTACTAGCTGTTTATGTAAGCTATGTCATTCAAGCCTCATTAAAGTCTTACTAAGAAGGATTATTAACATATCCACATTACAGGTATGGAGGTAATGGAAACAAGTTCAAATGAGTTAAAATAATTTGTCCAAGTTTAGACAGTGGTGGAGCCAGATTTTTCACCCAGTTGTCTCCTTCTCTAGAGTAACATTGATAAATGTTGCTGGACTGTAGCTCCATGCCCATGCTAATTAAGTGTAGACTTGCATATAATCTTTGCATATATGGCCCAACATTGTTTGGGTGGCCAGGTGGGTAGGGTCTACTTAGAAGCATAAACAGAAGGACTCCTTTACAAAGTTGCTGTTAGTTCCTACGGTTTCAATTTATATCGCCTTTCAAATAGTATATCTGTTGCTACTCAGATGATTTCTATTTCATAAAATTTGTATGATGTTTACCTATTCTCATTTTATATATCAATACTGCTTCAGGTTCATAGAGTGAGAAAGAAATAGTTCCTTGAATCTGAATTGGGATATTTTCTTAAATGCTTTTGAAAAACTCTGTGTGTGTGTGTGTGTGTGTGTGTGTGTGTGTGTGTGTGTGCGCGCGCGCTTGTGCACTGTACATACATGGCATCCTACTGCTTGATGCTATAATAGAAAGATTATTACCCCAAGACCACATAACTCTTGGTATTTCCTTTAGGTAATGCATGTCATTAGACTCCCTGCTTCATAATTAATCATAATGTATTTTGTAAGTGAAAGTATCCTATTTATGGTATTTATCATATTTATGACACTTGCAACAGCAGAGAGAGAGAGAGAGAGAGCAATATGACTATTAGATAAATCCATACTATGGTTTGGCCCAAGCCTGCCCCACTACAGTTGAACTGGATATCAATACCCTTGTGCTACTAGGCATAGTTATTTTCAGGTTTCTTCTCTTTTGTTCCACTTTATTTTCCTGCTCTTTAACAAAGTTAAACTTTAATTAAGATGAATTTCTAAATATAAAATTTTAACATTATAACAAACAAAATTTGTTTGCAAAAATGTTTGTTTTGTTATCTCAGCAAAAGAGAAACAAAACTTCTGGGTTGGAAACTAAGGCTGGTTCATGTGCACATGCAGTGCTAGCGTAAGAAATAATTTGCTAGGTTATACTGTCATAGCCAAGGAGCCCAAGTCAATGACAAGACCAGCACCAAGGTCAGAGATGCTAAGAGTCCTGGCTGAGAGGACAATGTGGACAATCCCCAGGAAAACATCTTTTAAGAGGAAAGGACACTACTCAGATTAACAGTAACCGTTAGTCTAAGGATGGCTAGAAACTTTTCATGGAGGCTTACAATAAATTTATTATCAAGTGAATCAAGTGACAAGAGTGAATACAATGCTCAAATTTATGGCATTTAATTCAGAAATAAAGGTTCTATTGAAATAAAATTCCAAACATTGGAAGAATTTCCAAGTCAGAAGATGTGATTTATAGCATTTTCTTCATCTGCTTAAAGTATAATATAATGCCATTATTACATCTCTGATTTTGCAGATGTTCTTTAAGAGTACTTCACTCTTTTTTAACTCAAATATTCCAACTGATTTGCTACAGTTAATCTGTGGTTGCTTTTTAATGCTCTTATATCATTAGTAATTGGCTTTCAATGTATTGCACTGTATTACAATTCCACTAGTTATTCATTTATCATTCATGGCACAAGATATGTGGCTATGTATAAGAAAAAAAATGTTTCAATTCATTATAACTCTCTTGTGCTTCCCCACCACCACCAGCTCACTCTCGCTCTCTCTCTCTCTCTCCCTCTCTTTCTTCACACAAAGTCTTTTTTCCTTTCATGCTGACACTGTCAGTTGGACTCATTGACTATATTTCATATGCTAACATATAAAGTTAAAAGTTTCTTTCCAAAATTCTTTCCTCCTATAAAAAAATGCATGCAAATTATATGTTTTCTACAGAAATTACAGAGAAAGAAAACATGATATATTTTATTTCAGCTTAGTGAAGTTATTGGGCTACATAAATGTCTCCTTTGGGAAAGCGGGGTTGACAAAATGATCAAGAAGGTGAACAATTTCCTGACTCCCCTTTCCCAAGTCAAATGTTCACCGTCATTCTTAAGTTTAGCCCTAAACTAAACAAGTACGTAAATGTCACAGTGAGGAGAGAGTGAAAAGTAGCAAAAACGTAGGCTCAGTTTACATTTAAATTGGGCTGGATCAGATTGAGTTTTCTTGCTCTGTTCAGCATCCAATTCTTGTGCTAACTTTCATTACCAATTTAATAAAAATCTATCAAATATTTATTGGATGCTTACTATGGACTTGGCTCTGCTCACAACACAGTTTTCTAGTTTCATTAAGAACCTCTGCCTACAAGGAGCTCACAGTAGAATGAAGGACATGCACTTAACCAACTTGAGCAGATATTGGATGGGATATGTGGGGGAACTAGTAATATGAGCTACTAGGATGGAATCAAAGAAACACAGTTATTGAGAATATATTGTAAGTTCTGTAGTATTTTGTACTTAAGTGCCCATAAATTGAGGCTTCTGGGGAGAGCAGCATTGGCAGGCTGAGTAAAATGGCCATATAACTAGCATGCAGACTATGACTAGAATTAAAGGAGTAAATTCTAACCTTAGAGCCAAGTCGAAGCCAAGGACCAGGCCTGTTTGGTTCACTACTTGAGAAGGAGCCTGCTAGTTATCTGTTAATATTCATTCTTCCCTTCTTTCAGCAGTAGAACCTGCAAAGGTTATAATAGACATTGCCATTCAGCTAGTGAGTATAGTTCACAGCCTCCTTGCACTTAGTTGTGGCTACGTGGCTAAGATCTACTAATGGAAACTTTTAACAAGCAGAAGGTCCACATGCAATTTCTGGATAGGTCCCCTAAAAGAGGAGCATATCTTCACCTTGCTTTCTCTCTTCCCCCTGGCTAGAATAGAAAATCAACTTGAGACCTGGAGTGGCTGTTTGGCCCATGAAATCGAAGCCACTCTTTGAGAATGGCAGAGCAACAAGTTAAATCTCTAACATGGGTGAGTCACTGCACTGAGCATGTAACATCTATCCAAACATTAAAATAAATAAACAGGCCAGGTGCAGTGGCTCAGGCCTGTAATCCTAGTACTTTGGGAGGCAGAGGTGGGAGGATCACTTGAGGCCAGGAGCTTGAGACAAGCCTGAGCAACAGTAAGACCCCATCTCTCTTCACACAAAAAATAATAAAATAAAATAAAATAAAATGCCTTGTTTAAGCCACTATATTTTTGGATCTCTTTGTTATAGTGCCATATACTACCTAATATATCTCTTCATCCTACGTGCCTGGGGGTAGTGCCCGACATATAATGTGGTCCTATTAATATTGTGAACCAGCAATGGGCAGGATGTCTCCTGACTATACGGAAGATTTTTAAGCAAATGGCCAGAGTACAAATAGACAGGGGCAAAGCTGAGATTGTTGCGAGCATGTTAGGTAGACATGAGGGAGGAGATACTATACACAATGCCTTTTTCCCTCCCCACTTTATAATGCACTCCAATTTCTTATACCCTGGCTTTATCTCACAAGGTACTGTTAGAGTAGGAGAGCAGGAGGCAGGGCTAAGACTGGATGCAGGGGCTTGCAGAGTAAGTACAGGTGTTGAAATCTAACTAAGGGGGGTTGATAACCACAGATAAGAACTGGCTTCAACTGGCTTGTCAGCTATCTAGGTCACCTTTCATATACTTTGGCTAATAATTTAATACAATATCATTTGCTTGTGGTTTTAAAATTTTTCTCTGCTCTTGGAATTGCCATGATGGTTCCAAATAGCTATATAAAGCATGAAAATGGGAGGGAACCCAATTCTAGGAATTACTACCCAAATTCTTAGCAAAACCAACCCCTTAGCCTAGACTATTCTTCCCCTCGATTAGCAAGACTTCAAAAAGCCAAAAGCCCCTTCCTTTGGGGGCAGCTATTCTTTTCAAGCCTGCCCACTTTCTCTCTTGAGAGAGTGTACTTTCAGTTTTGCTGTCAGTAAAAGCTGCTTGCTTGGCTTACCTGGTGCATCCTGAGGTTCTTTTCTCCTACATTCACCAAGAACCTGAAAATGCCTCCACTCAGAGGCTGGTAACAGGACTACTCTGATGTTTCAGAGGGGAAAAACAGTCTAGCTATATAAAATGAAAAATGACATGACACAGAATAGAAAGCAGCTGTATACATTATGAAACACAACTCAAAGTTATGTTTATTCTATGACAGTATGAACAGTTTAAATTTAAATTCAATGAAATTTTTCAAAAACATAGTAAAATACATCTTACCTAAATTCAAATTTTAAAAGTATAAGAAATTTCGCATACTTTTTATTCATGTCTATTGTGACCTTCTCTTTGATAACACAGATTTGAACTAATAGTATCGAATGTAGATGGCGATGATTTAATAGTTAATTGGTATACCCTTACCTCCAAGTAGTGGCGACAAAGCATTCCAGTTAAGCATGTATTCCACTTAAGATTTTGTTGGGCTCAGTGGTTCTCTCTAGAGAATATAGTTTCACTGGTAACTTATACTACTGCATTTTATTATACATTTTAGGGAGCATAATCTCAAATTACTTCTCAATAATTTTGAATATGTCATCTAAGAAAAACAATATTTACTGAAGATAGCCAGAAAGACATGTATTATTCTAGATATTCAAAAGCCTATAACAAAATTAAACCACATAATCAGAAAAAAAATTAGCTTTTGATAAAATTACTTTGGGTAAATCATTTTTGCCACAATAACATCATAAACATATATTAAGTGGCATTATTCTTTTAAAAAACAGCTCTATGAAACTTGTTGGATATTTATTATACAGATTTTGTGAAGGATACTGAGCTTTGTAATATTCCATGTTTCTATTTCCATGAACTTCAGTGAAAACACTTCTTTCAGGTCAGGGTACCAGGAATAGTTGGGCTTCTTCTGGATTGTGTGTGTGTATGTGTGTGTGTATTTCCTTATAGGCCCTATGACTATTAATGGCTATTTGTTATACCCATTCACATTATCTACTAGAATTCACAGAGCTGAGTATCTGGCCTACCACTACAAAATACATAGGGCATTGGATATATATTCTGCTACTAACTCAACTAAGTTTTATTTTAAACTCTTTTCTTTTTTGATTACTTTATCTTACTTGTTTCTAACATATGTCTTCTTGCTGACTTTCTTCTATTAAGGTTGTCTATCTCAAGTCTGTTTCTGGAATGAAGTGTATATTTACAAATACATGACTATTTTATACGATGTTCTTATTTAAGAATGTTTTGTTTACTTTGTACTTACTCTTGTTGCCACTTTCACAACAATTGGTTAGATTTAAATTTCTATGTTTACTTACATCATTGCTCACCAGAGTTCTTGGAATGACATTCTCAATAAGCTAAAAATATACCTGACTTTTTCATTGGTAAGGGGACGAAATGGTATTTTCATAGTCCTGCTACACTTGTTACATCATGTAGTAACATGCAGTCTTAGTTGGGTATATAAACTGGTTGGACCACAGCATTCTTTTGGCATTTTTTTTCTTGCTGAGAAAACCTAAGAAGCCTGATTTTTATTCCTTTATAATTTATTTTTTCTATCTCAATGCCTATAAGATGGTTTCTTTATCTTTAATAATCAAAAATTTTCTGAAGATATTTATGGGCATGAATCTGTTTTCATTAACTTTGCCCAAATACAAAGTGCCATTCCATTTTATGAACTATTTTTTTTCCTATTCTGGATTATTTTTACTATTACGTCTTTTATTATTGATTATTGTTTCTTCTCAATTTGTCCTAGTTTCTTCTTAGGAGAAGAAATTATCTCTAATTTCACAAACCTTACCTAACTAAAAATTGTAGTCTCTCCATAAATTTTAAGGCCCCTTCCTGGTTTATTTATTTTTTTTTTCCACAGCAGTGATCATCATCTTTTTTAGTTTCGGTCCTCATCTTTTCCTCACACACACTCACTCCCTTTGTGATCTCCTCCAATTACATAGCTTCAAATGCTATCTACACTGATAAATTCCTAATTTTATCTCCAGCCAAGACTGTTTTCATAAACTTCAAACTCATGTATACAACTGCCTGCCCAACAATTCCACTTGGATTTCCAGTTGACAACTCAAATTTCTTGTCTAAAACTGAATCTCTTTATCTCCCGTGAGATGTGTTCCATCCACAGCCTTCTCCATTGCAGTGGTTACCAACTCACCCTTTCTTTTGCTCAAATCAAAAGATTTAGAGTTATCCTTGATTCCTCTCTCTCACATCTCATGTCTTATCTTTAGTGAATTCTTGTTGGCTCTACCTTCAAAATATATCTGAAATCTGACTGATTCTTTCCAATTCCAGCTCCACTGCCACCACCCAAGTACAGGTCATAATCACTTCTCATTTAGATTACTGTAATGGACTAGTCTCTCTGTTGCCCCAAAGAAAAGCTCATACATGCCATAGATGTTAGCCCGTTACTAGGTCAACTCTATTCCTGTTGCACAAAGACGTTGTGGTTAAGAGAATAGTAATGAGTTCTGAGACTTCTGATGAAGTGATACCTGCATATCATGACCAGAATGGATCACTCCTTAAGTGGTTACTATTCTGAGGAATCAAAAAAGTTCAGAATTGATATTTTAGCAGTCAAAAAACAAACTGTCCTTCCTGTTATAATTGACCCAGCTTCTGATTAGGCACTTCTCTTAGTATCTTTCTCCCTACTATTGTATTACACTAACCTCTCGCATTTTGAAACTACATAGCTAAAAGACTCTCCTCCTCTCCCAGCTCAAGGTCAACTACTTTAGCTTCTTCTTTTCAAAGAACACAAAACAAAAAATTTACAGATTTTTATGCTTTATTGTAGTTCTTTTTTCTTCTCACCAATACTTGTGCTGTGTCATGTCCTTCTGGTGCTGCAATATAAAATAAGACATTGCTCCAATTATTCGTTATGGCATTTGAACAAGCAAGATCAGATATGTCTGAGTAATATCAGAATCCATGAAGAAATTCTCTAAATTAGTATTATATTTTTAAAGTAAGTGTTTTTAATCTCTGATTTTGAGTAATAGACATTATTTAGTTTCCATTGTTGTGTATGTATATTGGCTAAAATACAGGTTTAGGGTAGCACTGAGGTAAACTGAGGAATATTTGACATATGGAAGTGCCTACACAGTTTGTACTTCTCTAAAGAGAGTAACAACCAATAAACAAGAATTTATGGAGTGCCTGTTTTGCACATTATGGAGCCCATGAGGACTATGAGAAGAGTCTGGGTTCTTATGGTGATTAGGCTATTTGGGAAGACAACGCTAATGTAAATGAAACGGACTCCAATATGAGCCACCGAATACCAAATTGTGCTATAAAGAGTCTTAGTGCTACGAACTCTGGTAATTCCATCTCTGTTAGAGTTTTATTGACTGTCCTGCGTCCAAACCCACTTCCTACTCTTGGTGAATACCTAGGCTGCCAGTCTTGGTGGGAGACCGCATTCTGCTCATGTTGACTTGAGTGAAGGAAAGTGCAGACTGAGATAAGCACAAGAATGGATAATGATTCTTAGGCTTTTGGGCTAAATAATTAGATAAGTAATTTATTGAAATTTATTGATTGGTACAGGAAGGAAGAATAGGTTATTTGAGAGTGGCAATAACTTTGAGATGTCCGTGAGAATCCCACATTATGGTATTAAAGAGACAGTTGAATGTAATAGTCTTTACCTCGGAGAAGATCTCACCCAATACAGAAGTTGAAGAGATCATATGCCTCTGTTTCGTGGCAGGTAGGGCTTAGATACATTATTGAACGTCCTCTTATTGGTGTCCTCAACCTGCACTTTGAATCTTTAGGAGGTGATACACGGATACAGAAAGAGTTGTTCTTCAAACAGAAATGGATCATCAATTAATTTACTCATTTACCCTTTAAAATCTTCTTTTTTCACTTAAAATTGAGTGCAAATGCTTCATCTCAGTCTACAAGGTCCTGCATAACTCAGTTCTCACTTAAAATAACAATATCGAACACATATCAAGTACCAGACACTCACTGTAAGGTGCTAACCCTTATGAATTTATTCCTCACAACAACTTAATAATGTATATTATTCTCTCCCCTTCACAGGAAGCATGAAGGGTAAATAACTTATCTAAGGTTATACAGATAGTACAAAGTTGAGCCATATTTGAACCCGGGCTGACTGGCTCCAGAATTCAAGCTCTTATCCACTACACTGCTCTCTCAGAAAAGAAAGTGTTGCTCCGGACTTCTAAAACCTCTTCTAGCTCCAGTAGCCTATGATTTGATTCAAGTGCTTTTTATAAGCAGTTTCTCCAGTTCTGCAATTGTGATCTTTTAAGAATTTAATTATAAATTAAAGTAGAATGATCATCTAATTTAATCTAAGGAGATTATCTATATTCCTTTTTGGTCTATTTTTATTCTGTTTTCCTTGTATGATAGTCCAATAGTATGAGCCTCTGCTATACCTATTTAACACATGGAAATGGTAAAAGCTAAAGCACTTGTGATTGCAGCTTCTATTGCTGATGTATTCACATGTAAAACGAACTCAGATAGTCATTCTGTCATACCAGATTTTGCCATGAAATTCTCTCTTTCTCATTTAAAATATGTGTTAAGTTTTCTAACAAAGTATCATAAAATATTTTAATGAATCTCTGTAGTATAGCTGGGTGCTTGACATTCATGTAAGAATCAACCTAATGAAAATAAGAGTGAATAAATGTTACACGAATCTAGAAGTAGAGTTTATTTTTCCTAATAATTATAACAAACCAAAGTCTATTTTGGAGATGGCTCAGTAAAAAATAAAATAAATTATATATAATCTATTTGCAGTATCTTTTCCTCAGATATTCTAAGTCTGCTCATGTGCTTCAGAATTAACATTTTTGTCTTTCTCTTTAAGTTATATTTGACTATTACTTTTCTCCAGTCCAAAAACTTGGCTGTAAAGTTAAAAATTGCTTATGACTCTTAGTGGATAGTTTTGTTTTTTCAGTCTTCATTACATATACATCATATTCCCTGGAAATATTCCTACTCTTGAACACAATTACCTCTGCACAGGCCCAGTATAGTTATAACAAAGAGACTATGGATTATTGCTTGCTCCTGGCTCACAGCTACTAGGGAAATAGAGAGCGCACCCTATCCCATAGACAGATTTCAAGGTCCTAAGCCCTTCCAATTGATAGGAATTGAGACAAGGAGACGAGACCAGGGGGGTTTTGTTTCCTCGATATTTCACTATACTCTATCTATTTAGAACTAGATCCAAAAGACAGAACTGCACAGTTTCAGCCACACTAAATGACAGGCATGGAAGACTTGGATAAGCCCAAGGTGTCAGGCCAATATCTACAAATGGAAAAATAGCAAAGGCCCTACTACCACAATCTTTCCTTTCTTCACAATTTTTTTCTACCTTTCAGTTTTCCCTCTCCAATATGTTCCGGTGTCCTTCGGCAGCCCCGAGACCCTCCTCTCTTGAGAAAAACATCATACAATCTAATTCATTCAAAGGTATTAGTGACCCAATGTGTTATCTCACCTTGGGGACTTTGCCATCAAAAGAGGACCCTGAAGGGGACAATGCCAGCCCCAAAGTAATGAGTCACCAGTGATAGACACGGGAAATACAAAGTGATTTTTGGAAAGGACCCTTTTTACTTCCATTCAAACCACTTCACTGCCTATTTTACTCATTTTTGTCACAACAGTTTAGGCCCACAGTTGGCCACAAGCAGTTTCTGAGACCAAAAAACAAAAAACAAACAAAAAAAGCCTTACTCTTATTAGTTAGGAAAGTGCCTTCAGATTCCAGATATGGCTGAATTGTTAGAAGCAACCAGAGAGAAAATTTTTTTATCTATAAACTGGATATTCAGACAGACAATTTCTAAAATCCATTCAAGTTTAAATGTTTTTCAACTTTTTCAAATTACCTATCCAACTACTTTGTTTTGCAGCTGAGGAAATTAATACATTGCATCATTTCTGGCTGTTTCCTCACCCATTCCACTTCCAACCATACGAAACTCTTTACATGTCCCCATGCTGCACCCAAAGCCTGTAACACTCTCCTCCCTCCACCCATTCCACTTCTTACCTGGTTCACTCCTACTCTTCCTTCAAGACTGAAGCCACAGTGTCTTTCGGAAAAACGACAGTGTATGCTTACTATAATATTTACGACTATCCACTTCTGCTAAAGAAAATAAGACTAGCAATAGGGGATGCCATATTCATGAGGTACTCACAGTCACAAGGTCATAAATAGGCTATTTCTTGGTGACATTCAATATGTCCCACTTGTCCTCTGGCCAAAACATACAGATAAAATCCATAGCTGCTGAACAGGCTAAGTGCCAAGCCCCTGCTCTAGACAAGAGTATCTGCCCTGTGTTGCTCTAATAGGGCATGTATGTATTAGCTCCGTTCTTGCTTATCCTTAACTTTGGACCTTTAAGCACACATCAGCAGGGAATATTGATGTAGAAAAAGAGAGAAAAAAACCTAGGACATATTAACATTGTGGGCCACAGGATCTGGGTATCATGATCCTTCCTGCCTATTTGCAACCTATCCTAGTATATTAAACTATGCCATAGACTTCCCTTTCTTGCTGTATGTCTCATATTGGCTCAATAAACCATATGACCTGTCACATGCATTTTAATTGAATCTGTGAGCCTTTCTGTGCCTTTCCATCTAGGACAGCCTTTCTGGAAGTGTATTTGGATGCCACCCTCACACTAAGGTAATTTCTAATGTGCAAAACATCCTTATGACCTCAGTCCAGGTTCAGTGTCCTTCCTTGGCAATCTTTGCAAACATATATCATAACATTTAGCTGCCTATGTTATAAAGTTATTTTCATATTTTATATCCTAATATACTGTTACATTCTTGATGTCAGGTACTAAATCTTACTCATAGCACCTAAGAGACATAGACACATTTTTGTTAAATTACTAAAGAATTAATAAATGTATAGCAGGTGGTGTCCATTGAAACCAGAATTCGGATTTCCTGAATGCACCATTAAGCAGAACCAGAATCTTTCAATGTCTCAAGGTTTTGAGTAGAGTGAATGAGAATAAGACTCATCACTTGCAGCTCTGTCTGTTCCTAAGGTATCTGAGGTGAGGAGGGCAAAGACATTGATCCTGGCTAACCACCAGGAAAAAACACACAGCTTGACCTCCATTGTGCAGATTAAATGGAAAATAACTAATGAGCTAGGATTCTAAGCAACTACGTAGAATTTCTGGCATTCTCTCATAGTAAATAGCATGTGTCATGCAGTAATGACACCAGTATCCCTGCTGATGTCAGGTAAATGAGATCCACCCTGAGATCCAATAATGACAATATATTGACATTTTTACTCTAATTCAGGATAGATCATACCCATTAGATGGACATCAACCTTAATTTAAAGTTTCATGGCCCTCCACCTGTGTTTACTTTCTGCTATGACTTGGGTAACAACAGGGATTCTAAAAACAAATATCTATACCAAGCGACAGGCAACTACTTACAACAATGTCTTTGATAACAGAGGCAAATAATGCTGGTGCTTTTCTATTTGCCACTAAATGCACTAATTTCTTACTTTCTTCTGTTATTTTGAACTTTTATTCCCCCTACATAGCAAGCCTCATTCTCTACCACTCTTGCTCACTTGCTCCAGCTCCCTCTTTCACCTTTTTCTGTCCAGATTCTTCTCCATGTATCTTGATTTCCTCTTGATTTTTCTTATTTTCTCTCAATCTCATCTTTCTCTCTCTCTCTCTTTTTTTTTAAGGCTCTTTTGTCCGTTGTTCATTCCCTCCAGCAAGATCTCAGAGAATGTGATTAAGGATGTATCTGCATGAAGACACAAATGCAAAGTAAAAGCATTTAGTACAAACTAAAGCAGGATTCCCCAGCCTGGTTGTCAAAGCAATCCAACAGAACAATGAAATTCTTCCCGAAAAGTATCAAGTCATAATCCACTTGAATTTACAAAGTAATCAAATGCTCTAAAACTTTTTGAGAGAAAGTAGTAGAAAAAAGGAAGAATATCTTAAATCAAAGGTTGTGTGGAATAATTCTGAGGAAGTGTTGAGTCAATACCTTAAAATATCCTATTTTTCCAAATCTCTGCAAAATAATTTTAGTCATTAACCTGTAATGTGCATTTAAATTAAAAAAACATAAAATGTAATTTTCATGTAATTTTTCATGCAAAGACACCCCAAATGCCTAAACTAAAAATTCAAACTTTCAGACATTTTGAAATAGTCATATTTTTTAAAAACTGTTTTTCATTGACAAACATGGCTTGAAAATTAAGTCCAAGTCCAATTTAAATTAAGTCCATAATTAATTCCAAGTCACCAAAAACTTTGTACAAAATTCTGCTAATGTAAAATAAACATTTTCCCTTAACTATAACAGTAGCACTTTAGTACATTTTCAGAAATATGTAATATTTATTATGTAATACGATAAGGAGAAAAGATACAAAATCTTCAAAAGCTTGAACGGCAATTCATGTTTATGTTCTTAAAAATTAATAAAAGTGACATAAATCAAATAGACATTTCCAAATGACATTCAATAATTTTGTGGCATTTTTGCTATTGTGTTAGCTTTCCTCTCCTACAAGCGCTTTCTAAACAAAGTTCTCTGGGAAATTGTGTCCTCTTGTGGTCACTGGCAAAAACAACATGTTTTCTGCAGAACAAACCAAACCAAACAATGGCAATAGGACTAAAGGCTTCAGGAAAAGCCAACTGTGAAAAAAGGAAATTCCTTGAAGTGAAGAAAGGTGAAAGTTATGAGTTATCAGAAAGAGAAATTTAATTGGAAAAACATAGACTGCAAATCATTCAATAGATATTTAAATTACTGATCATCAGATGATTAAAAAGACAGGTAATGCTTACTATGTAGGAAGACTATAACCATGACAAAAGCCCCTATGAATAACCATGTATTTCTTGCAATCAGTTATTCCAGCAACTCTTTCAAATAAGTAAAGTAACAGTATTTTTCAACAATGTTAATTGGCAGCTGAGATGAGACACCAACTCTCCAGCCTGCATACCCCATAAGCTTAAAAAAACGGGAGGGAAACCTTTTCAAAACTCCATACTTTTTCATGTTCTGATCCTGCTCTTCCTGATCTATGTCTCCTCATCCCATCCTTATTTTGAGTGCAGAATATATATATTTTAAAAATTAATATTTATTTGGAAATTTCATTTGTTCATTTGAGGTGCTCTTGGCACCTCAACTTCTTGTGGTTTTTACTTTTCATTTTATTTCTCGATTGAACGCTTTAAATGTCATAATTTAGTTTTCTATTTTTAAAGGAATTCAGAAAGGAAAGGTAGAATCAGTTAAATTTCTGAATTAAATCATCATTAAAAGAGAACGAGGTCTTATTTAGGGCAAAGTGTTCCAATATCATTATCGCTACCTGTATCATAAAAGAAGAATGAGCTTGTACAGAGTTAACAAAGTCACTCATGCTGGCACAAACTTTATATTCCATTTTAATAAAATTCTCTCATTTAAATACTAAACTGGGAAATCCCCCTTGAGAGTTCAAAACAAGATGAAATCTAAGATGTACAACCTCGTCTGAGATCCACTCAACTGCGGCCTTTCCAATTTGCGCCCCCTTCCGTGTGAATGTTCCCGTGCATCACTTATGCAAGTCAGAGAAATTATTCACAGAACTTAAAGCTGGACAAACAGGTGGTAGGCCAGCTAAAGATTGACTAGAAAGAGTAGGAACAGATTGAAGCACTCACCTTTTATGCAAGCCCAAACTCCAAAATTTACCAGCTTGCTAAGAATTCTATGTGTGTTTCTTTTCCTTATCTGAAAGTATTTTTAATTGATTGTTGCTAAGAGAATGCAGTGCATATTCAAACTGTAAGGATACTTACATCCTTATTGCATATGCTCAGTATGACATTTCTGTTGCTTCTAACAGTATTTTTTGTTTCAATTTTTTAACACAGCACACATTTCTCAGGAAGGACTGCAAACAAGCCAAGCTTGCAGTTTGAAAACAAAGCTCATTTTGAATTATCTGAGAGCGTAAGAAAATTTTTTGTTTTCAGTTAAAAATGGGGAAGGGAGACTTTATTTAGAAGTAGACAAAATTATTGAACTTCAATTAATCTAGCATTTTCAAAGAAGGCAGTCCTCCCCTGACATCCTTCCAGTTAGGCTAAGTTCAGCCCCAAGGGAAAATTTCTAGGACTGTTTTTAGGACTCTGAAATAGGGATTTTAGAATGAAGTAAGCTTGAAGTAAGCTTTCATATCTTAAACTGAACATTCTCAAAGTTACCATTATTGTTGCATATATGAGGTATCCAGAATTATATCTGACTTGTCAGCACATAAAAAGTGAGCCATTCATGCCCTAGCAAGTGTGGAAAAGAAAATTGTTAGATATAACGTTAGACAGGAAAAAGCTATACATGAGCAGAGTGGACGGTCAGCCAGGGCATGTAGCAGTTTGCAAAGCAGGGAGCACGAGTCTCCAGACATTTTCGAGAGGTAATTCACCTGGCAAGCCGCTATCTTTTGCTCAAGAAGTAACATTAAAGCCCTACTGAAGCGAAGAACTCAAAAATCAGTCTCATTCTCCACTTGTGGGACTTTCAAGAGAAATTTCATCTCCAAACTAAAGTCATCGATTGTGACCCAGCATGCAAGATTCCATGGCCAGGATAGCTCTGGTTAGATAGTTCATTTTAAACTCTCTTCGAAGCATTTTGGCGTCCCAGCGTCGCCTCGGCCCTGGGGGTCCCTGTACCCAACAGGCAGGAGCTCTTCATCCTTTCCATATTTAGTGCGGGAGAAGGGCTGGGCTCACTTGTTTAAGAACTAGTCTTGGAGATTGATGACTTTGCAAGTCGGGCTGGCTAATGACCTCTGGCTGTTACGCTCTTGTGGACTCGGTTTCTCCTCCAGCTTTTCCGCTCCCCTCCGCTTCCCCAATTCCCCCTGGTCAGGTAAGGTTTCCTTTACACTTTGCCCACACTTTCCTGCCTTGCTTACCCGTGGGCACAAAGAAAAGAGTTTAATCATTCGATCTCTTTATTTATTTTTGACAACTCGGCTAAAGAGAAAAAAAAAACGACACAACAAAAATAAAATTTGATATTGATCTTTAAAAAGGAAATAGCTAAAGTGAAATTTTTTCTAGATTTCAGCTGCCATATTCTACATAAGAATTGTAGAATAGTCTGCAGTTCAGAGTTACAAAGAGAATACTTGGTACAGAGTAGGGCAGAATTTCTGCCATATTCCCCAACCTCATCCCAAAGATAAAATTCTGTAGGCAGAAAACGCAAACGCAAGGGTGCAGGGGTGACTGTTTTGGGAAGAAATGCCTGAGCGCTACTGAAATTAAGTGGAGGTCAAGTAGAATCAGATTTTCAGAGTCTGTCATTTTTAAATAGGACAGTGGCTCCCGAAGCAGGCCGGTTGGCACGCTGTGGTCCATTGTTTCTGAATATTTCTGTAAAAATGATGAGGAACAAACCCTACAGGTTGCCCCTCCCTCCCGTGGAAGCACAGTCCAGTTTACCCCTCGAAGGAGAAAGAACACTTGCCCTAACTCCCCACAAAAGGCTGAGCGGTTCAGCTAGCCCAAGGCGCTCCATACCCCAGGGTTTCCGACCGAAGCTGTGAGCCTCAGCGAGGGAGAGCCACGTGGCTTGCACTCGCGTCGCCTGGGTTACCACCTACTCCTCACTCCTCGGGACATCTGTGGCCAACACCTTCCGTCCAGCCCAGAAAGGGGCGCTTCCCTGAATTAACGGTTCTCGCTGGTGGGTCTGTACGAGGAGCCCGTGGGCAGACTTCAGCCTGTGCAGGAACCCCAGCACAGGGCACACAACTCGGCGCCCCCAAACTCTGCCCCTGACACTCTCTGACTTAGGCCTTTGGTTTGCTTTGCAATGCAAGGGGTGAACATGAAATGGTTATTTTACCCCAACTCATTCCTGAAAGGAAATAAGTACAGCATTGCAAAAGATGGGCTTCTATTCCAAGGCGGCTTTCCTTCCCGCTCACCAACTTTTTTGTTTCCAGTATGCCAGAATCTAAATTAACATTTTGGGGGGAGCTCTTCGTTTTAACTTATTAGATAGAAATGCTTAAAATGCAAGCGTGTCCAAGTAATTGGAATGCTTTTGGGGCCCACGAAGCATAATTGCCCACTTGACCTCCTAGAAAGTGGGGGTTGGGGGGTTCTCAGATCGGGCAGACTCGTGTGTTCAGGCGCTATCAAATTCCTACCTCACTCTCTCACGAGCTGATCTTTTCTAAGGTGACAATGCGAGGCCTAATTTGAGGGTGGGGTGGGGACGAAAAGGCCACAGACTCCTCCACCTTGGGCTGGCATTGCCAGCTATCTGGGCCGCAGCGAAGGCGCTGCACTTTCTCCCTCCTCTGGCATTGCTCCCTTCCCCAAGGACAGGGCTTCCTTCTACAGGAGAATGAACTTCTGCCTCTTTCTAGCACCTTCAAAGACGTACGTAGTCCTTTAGGTGTTGGGGAGCATTAGATTGGGTCGCTGTAGATGGAAAAGGAGAGCCCAGATGCTTCTCAGGGAGGGGTGAGAGAGCAGGCCGGGGCGCAGATCCACAGTCCCCGTGGTGCAGCCACGTCTTCAGAAACGCCCAGGATCTCAGGGCCGTGCCACCACGGTTTGTCCCTTGGAACTCCAAGGGGTTCGTCTACCTGACCTTTGGGTAGGCTCCGCGGTTGACAGTTTTCTTGCCATTCCCCACCCTGCCCCGGCAATCCCAAACCGGCCCGCGGACCTAGAGAAATCTGGGGCGAGATGAGACATCACCCACTGTGTAGAAGCTGTTGCCACTGCTGCTGTCACAGCCACTCCGGGTGGGGCTGCCACTGCGGGCGGGACGGTCTTCTCCGGCCGCTTCCCGGGCTGCGCTCGTGTGCGGGGGCGCTGCCGGCGCACTGCGGCGCGGAAGGAAATCGCCCCGCGCCCGCCGAAGGAAGGCGACGGAGAGGGAAGGGGGAGGGCAGCAAGGAGGCGGGCAGAGGGGCCGGCCGCCTGAGCCAGGTCGTTTTTGAATGGTTTGGGAGGACGAATTGTTAGACCCCGAGGAAGGGAGGTGGGGACGGGGGAGGGGGGTTGGAAAGCGGAAACTTTCCTATAAAACTTCGAAAAGTCCCTCCTCCCCACGTCAGGCCAATGACACTGCTGCCCCCAAACTTTCCGCCTGCACGGAGGTATAAGAGCCTCCAAATCTGCAGCTTTCGCCCAACTCCCAGACACCTCGCGGGCTCTGCAGCACCAGTACCGTTTCCAGGAGGCCAAGCGGGGTGTGTGTGCAGCCGTTGGGCGCCTTCTTTTTGGACCTCGGGGCTATCCGCACCGTCCCCTCCCCCTCCCGCCTCCCTCCCCGCCTCCCCCGCGCTCCCTCCCCGCGGAGGTCCTCCCCGTCCCTCCTCCTGCTCCCTCCTCGGCGGGCCGCACCGCCCGGGCCGGCGCCGCGCGCGGGGGACGCTGGCGGGCTGAGGCGCCCCGCTCTCCTCCTCTTCCCGGGCCGCCGCTCTGCCCCGGGCCCGCGAGGCCTCGCGTTGCCGCTCGAGAGATGATGCAGGACGTGTCCAGCTCGCCAGTCTCGCCGGCCGACGACAGCCTGAGCAACAGCGAGGAAGAGCCAGACCGGCAGCAGCCGCCGAGCGGCAAGCGCGGGGGGCGCAAGCGGCGCAGCAGCCGGCGCAGCGCGGGCGGCGGCGCGGGGCCCGGCGGGGCCGCGGGCGGGGGCGTCGGAGGCGGCGACGAGCCGGGCAGCCCGGCCCAGGGCAAGCGCGGCAAGAAGTCTGCGGGCTGCGGCGGCGGCGCGGGCGGCGGTGGCAGCAGCAGCGGCGGCGGGAGCCCGCAGTCGTACGAGGAGCTGCAGACGCAGCGGGTCATGGCCAACGTGCGGGAGCGCCAGCGCACGCAGTCGCTGAACGAAGCGTTCGCCGCGCTGCGGAAGATAATCCCCACGCTGCCCTCGGACAAGCTGAGCAAGATTCAGACCCTCAAGCTGGCGGCCAGGTACATCGACTTCCTCTACCAGGTCCTCCAGAGCGACGAGCTGGACTCCAAGATGGCAAGCTGCAGCTATGTGGCTCACGAGCGGCTCAGCTATGCCTTCTCGGTCTGGAGGATGGAGGGGGCCTGGTCCATGTCTGCGTCCCACTAGCAGGCGGAGCTCCCCACCCCCTCGGCAGGGCCGGAGACCTAGGTAAGGACAGGCGCCTCTGCGCCGCTTCGCCGATCAGGTGGCAGATGGACCGACGGCCAGGCCGCAGCTCCCTGTCCACCTCGACTTTCTCTCCCTCTCCCGCTGTCCTCTCAGCCTCCCCACCTAACCTGGCACCGTTACCTCATCCCCCTAGCGTCCCTGGAAGGCAGGGCGGTCCCCGCTAGGGAGAGAGGTCTCCAGGGGGATGCGCCCTTGTGAGGGGGGTGTGTGTGCGTGAGTGTGCGTGACAGATAGGAGGGAAAGACTGAGGAAGACAAGAGTCACGGGTAAGGACGGCTTTGCCAGCGCCTCCCTTTCTCTCAGCTTTAAATTTTTGTTCTTCTCCTTAAAACAAATATTTCCAAATTCCACCTCCTCCTTCTTTCCGCCCACCCACTTCCTCTTGCCCTTGGGCTGAAATCCTTCCAGGTTGTTCAACGTAATTTCTCGGTGGTGGTGATAAGAACAGTGCTCACTAGTCTTAGAAAACAGCCACAGAGACCTAAACAATAACCAACTTTCCCCCCCTCTCTGGGTTTTTGCAGATGTCATTGTTTCCAGAGAAGGAGAAAATGGACAGTCTAGAGACTCTGGAGCTGGATTAACTAAAAATTAAAAATATATGCCAAAGATTTCCTTGGAAGTTAGAAGAGCAAAACCCTAATTCAAAGAAACAGGGCGTGGGGCGCACTTTTAAAAGAGAAAGCGAGACAGGCCCGTGGACAGTGATTCCCAGATGGGCATCGGCACCATCCTCACACCTCTCTACATTCTGATAGAAGTCTGAACAGTTGTTTGTGTTCTTTTTTTTTTTTTGACGAAGAATGTTTTTTATTTTTATTTTTTAATGCATGCATTCTCAAGAGGTCGTGCCAATCAGCCACTGAAAGGAAAGGCATCATTATGGACTATATTTTGAAATGGTAACAGAGGAATTATAAGAACACCTTTAGAAATAAAAATACTGGGATTCAACTGGCTTGCAAAATCACAGTCAGTTAATTCCTTTTTTCACTCTTCCTCTGTGGGAAAAAAACTTAAAATACAAAAACGACATTCTATTTATTTATTGATGACCCATGGTAAAATGCAAATAGATCCGGTGTCTAAATGCATTCATATTTTTATGATTGTTTTGTAAATATCTTTGTATATTATTTTTCTGCAATAAATAAATATGATTGAAAATTTAAAGAACCTTAGAGTTTGGTCTATATTTTTAAAGCTCAGGATTAAGTTGGTGGTAAATACCTGCTTGTTTAATTCTGGAGGCACCCAGGAGGGAGGGGGCACTAATATAAACAAAGCAGTGAAAAACTCAAATAAACCAGCTACTGACAGGCACAAGCATGTTATTTAAAAAGACAGCTTTATTATTATTCCAGTTTGGTGTTCACTGGGTTTAGTAACATCTCTCCTTCATCTCTTAATCAAATCTCCAAACAGCTAAAGTTAACAAATTTGCTATTCACCTCTCTTGCATTTTGAGGTGGTAACTGTAAAACAGTTAAATGCAAACAAGCATTATGAAAGCTGCACTATTTTCTCTTGTTACCATGTATTTTTGTCATGCTCTCCTCTCTTTGTGAAGATTCTTAAATAACAGCTTCTTTTCAGTGAGAGGATACATAAAATATTACAAAAATATCTGTATACACATAAATGAATACAAATGCATAGAAAATGAAGTTTAATTGAGCAGGAAAGAAACAATTCCATTTTTAAAGTAATTCGTCTAACTCTTATTTCACGGATGAACATGACATTTAGTGTCATGTTTGCTAAAAAAGAAAAGAATATTTTCCTATGTTGATGTTATCTACTAGGGAAGCATGCTCCTTCTTTATATATAAAGAATATAGGGCTGTAAACTACCATAAACAAAGAACCGAACTTTCCATATCCTTGGTAACTGTTGGAACAATTACAATTTTAAATGCTACAGCTATTCAGTTTCTAGTCAATTCATTGGCAAATATATTTTATCCAAAATTACACATAATTTTTCCCTGGTAAGAGGTGTGTGTGTGTGTGTGTGTGTGTGTTATACACACAGACACAAGATCTGAAGTTAAGTAAATCAATAATAGGGACAAATGGTGCTTGATTTTTATTTTATTCTGGTTATTTCTGGGCCAGGAACATACTGGCTTTTATAATTAATATTAATAGAAATGGTAATTTTTTATTGCTTAGTTCTTAACTTTTACATCCAGTTTACTGCATTCAAATGTGATTAGGGAAGCTTTCAAACTGGAAAATTATTTTGATGTCTAATTCAAACAATGACTAGTAAGTATATGTATTCCAACAGATCGTGTTTGCTTAGCCCAGATTGAGGCTATTTTATTGCCTGAAGGTTTTTGTTTCCCTCTCTACACAGCACCACAAAATGCTGACATAACAATATTATAAATTTATTATTGTGAATTTTTCAAACAATATTTTACAATAAGGAGCCGGTAACATTTACTTACATTAAAAGATTAATGAAAGATTGGGGAATTATTATTATTGTTGTTGGATTTTGATAGTCCTTTTCCGAATAACGAAAAGGAAAGGTGATTATGTGTGGGTGTATTTGCGAGGTATGTGTGTGTATGTGTATGTTTTCATAGGGTAGAAATAAAAGGAGGGTGCCCCAGAAGGATGAAGGAGTCCATCAAGATGGTAATTATCTCTTTTGTGTGTATCATCCAGCCACCTCCACTTTCTATATTGTTCATGGGGAATCCCTGTTCACTAGCTTGGTCTGACTATTTGATATTTCATATTTCTTGAGGTACAACCAGGATGGAGCTGACCATCATTGCTGAGAAGGTAACTGTTATCTTAACTCTGGATGTAAAGACTAAAAATGTCAAAGAAAGGTAGCCTACCACTTGCTTTACTTTGCTTTCTTTTGTGTGTGTGTGTGTGTGTGTGTGTGTGTGTGTGTGTGTGTATGTGTGTTTTGTTTTTTCCACTTTTTCCATGAAAGAGAATGCTCTGGAGAAAACCAAATGCCATATTTATAGTGAGTAATACTAAATACTGAAGTCAAGGTAACATTTCCCCCTACATTTTCAGAGAAATAAACAAATGAATGAAAGAAAGGTGGTGAATAGTTTTACTTTGAATGATGAGAAAGCAGAATGCACACTGGAAAATATTAAGTACTGGAATACAGTTTTCAGCTTGCAGACTATTTCTATATTCCCCCCCCCCATACACATGACATAAACCACTCAATTACTTTTTAGAAGTGAAGCCACCTGTTTCTTTCCCTCCACCATTATTTCTTCTTTCATTTTATTTCATTTCGTATCATTTTTGCTACCTACTTTTATTTAAAGGACACACAGAATGAATTACCTCTGTTCCAGAAATGAGAAGCTAAATCTTTCCGTTAAACGTGGTGGCGATTCGATCTCTGCCCTTCAGCCAGAATGCTTTGCTAGAGGAAAGCAGTATATTAAATTATCTTGAGTAAATTCTTAAAAACTTGAATAAGAATGTTTTCTTTACTATGCTAATATTTTTTATCTTGTTTTCAATTTTGTCCAATTGATAGCCTTCAGTTATAAGAAAGCAGTAAATTTTCCACCCCATGTACACGTATTTCCTCTTTTGTGTACATACATTCTAGCACATGCACAGATGATAATTTTGCACAGTGGCGGGCACCCTCTCCAAAGTAGAATACATTATTAATAAAATAACATTAAATACCAGAAACTCACACAACATGCGTACTATTTTTCCCCACCCTCAACAATAGCACAAGATTCTTGCCCTTTCGGTCTTCAGGCTCATATTCATAATGGAGCTTTTTAAGGGACACTTGGCCTCTTGCAAAAAAGTAGAGCATTTTGCACATTCCATGGTTTGGCAAAGTCAGAACTGGTTATTTTCTCTAGACCGGTATCAAGTTCTTCTCAGGCATATGATTTCACTTGAAGTCCTGCCCAGGAATCCTTCAAAGTGAGCGTTTGTCCCGCTCTCATGATGTCAGGCGGTTTTCCCTGCATCTGTAATTTGAAGAAAAACAAACAAACCTGCGGGGAACAAACGCCACGGAAACCCAAACAGAACTCCGTGGGGAGTGAGGGGCTCACCTGCGGCGGGCGCGGGAGAGGGGCCCCGGCCCAGGCTCCCCTGCGTGGGTGGCGGCCCGGCCGGCACGGTGGGTAGAGAGACGGTGTCCGTGCCCTCCTCGGACGGCGCGGACGGCCCCCGGCTCCGCGTCTGGCCGCTGCTCCCAGGCGGCAGCGCCAAGTGTCAGCGGTAGCAAGGGGAGCAGCAGCAACAGATTCAGGCAGAGGCCCAACCTCAAATTTCCAGAGACAGGCCCGCATTAGTGACAAACAGGGGTCGGCAAGGGGATCCCCGGGGGCCACTTTTCCAGAATTTTCTGTGTTGTACAGACTGCCCCACCCACAGCAGCAGTGAAAGTGGAAGGAAAGTGAACCAGCAAAGTGGAAGAAGAAATTGGTTTCTTCCTAATTTTTCAAAGCCAAAGCCCGCAACCTCATTATTTCTCAAAAACCTCCCAACTCTTCTTTGCAAACTGAGCCCTCAAAAGCGCAAACAGGAGGAATATTAAGTATCTTTATTTACTGCACAGCAAAAGATAGACCCAGCAAAAAGGGCATGGGATACACTTTCCATTTGCTTTTGTCTCAAGGCCCCAAGACGTGAGCCCACTTAATGTTCTTAGCAAATCAAAGCACGTGTCCTTTGAAGAAGGTGTGTAATTGGAGTTTAAGGCATGTATGGAATTCCCAGATGTCTATAAAGTAAGAAGGAGCATGTGGCAGGTCACTGGAAGGTGGGGCAGGTTAAAATAACTGGCACAAACGTGCCCTCTTTATACTCCCTCCTTTATAAGAGCCAGGGAGATAAGACCTGGGGAAAGATTGGGATGGGATCATAATGAATATTCAGCTTCTGAAATCAGAGTCATAGCAACCATGGTAAAAAGCACATGGTCAGAAAACCTCAAAGAAAACACTCAATTATAGCCGGGATTTCGTGGGCGCCCTGCAATGAGATCGCTTGGGGTTTGCTGCAGCGAGGGCCTCCAACGGCCTTCTTTCTTGTTTACGTGGACTATTTTCTTTTCCTTCTATTTTTTTTCCTTCTCTCAAATTTGTGGATGTGTCGTGTGGTTCTTCTGCATGGGATTTAGGCTGAAGCTAGAGGTACAAAATTCCAGATCAGGAAAAGAAAAAACAATTCTAAAAGCATTCATTCCAGTAGGCAGCCTTCTTGGGGGAGGGGAGATGGGGAGTGAGTGAAATTAAATTTCTGTAAAACATGCAGTTTAAATATCTGCCAGACAGAGGGAAAGTCTCCATGAAAAGACAACCATCCAAATCAGCTGCTGCTTTTTCTCATTTCACTGAGGACTAGATAGATGTGTAAGAGACAGTCGAACCTCAGTGTAAGTTTGAGTGTTGCTTATTAGGCAGTTTTTGTTTTGGTTTGGTTTTAGTATGGAGACGGAGTCGAAATAGGATTTTTCTGACTGGGTTCAAAATGCTGCCCATATTTACCTGCACAGTCAAGCATGAGGCCGTAAGACATAAGGATGGGGTCTGCCAAAGAAACTGGCCACTGAGGCAGGCAGGAAGGGGAAAGGGACGCGCTGAGGGTGACGCGGGTGTGACAAGTGAAAAGTTAAGCAGGTACCTGAAGGAAGTTTATCTTGCCCAGATGTTAGGGCTTTTATGAAATGTCACGTGAAGAGAACAGATGTACAACTTGCAAATGGGGCCACGCCTGTAAATACAGGGCAGGCAAATGCTTGGAGAGAAATCCAGGCATAAATCATCAACCTCCTTTTCTAGATATCTATTTTCTCCTTTAAATATTTACTTCTGGAAAGGGAAGACACATCTTCAGCGCATCTTCCAGGAGAAGCCACCATTCCATCCCCTGCCCAGCATGTCCATCCCCTGGGTGCCTTGGGTGAGGAGAGTTGGGAGGGGAGGCAAATTTCTCCCCCACCGCCCCCCTCCTGTTTTCCTTCTGCACATTCTCCGCTTCCCACGTTTCTCTCTGGGCTTCTCAAAGACGTTTGATCCTGAGAAACATATCGGATCTCGGTTTGGAAAAGCTGAAACTAATCAATTGCCTTTTTGAAGAGGTAGAGAGTGATAAGAAGACGAAGGAATGCCAGGCCTGACAGACCCCAAACCTCCAAGATGTTTGAATGGGCTGAAAGATGAGCGGGTGATTCCTCCCTCCTGGGGCCGGGACCTAACGCTCTGGAGATCCCAGAGTCCATGGGGAAGGGCTTTTACCAAGATAAGTGATCGGTTTGATTGAAAAGGATTTTTAAAAATTACTTGTACACACAGCAGTCTTATTTTTTTTTTCATGCGAGAAACTTATAAACAAAATTAAAATGAATTAGCAGTTGCCCAGTTCTGGAAGAAAGTCCGATTCCTTTCTCTGCACTTAAGAGAGATGTTCCTAGAGGTTGTTGTGAATGTTAACATGTGGCACAGGCCTGAGTTTCTGCACACAATGAGGTTTCAAATATTTGTTGCCAGTATATTAAGACTGTATATTAAATGAACTGTGCTGTGGCCCTTCTTTTAAATGCAACACTATCCCTAAATCTCTCTTATATTGACATTACATCTGGCTTATGGTATTATATAGCCAACCATATAGCTGTCTACTTTAAACAAAACTTAAAAGTCAGGGTATTTTCTTCCACAATGTTAAATCCAACTTTACTGTCAGGGTTTATCTTATTTCTCTTTGGGTTTCCTACAGGCGTGGGCAGAATTGATATATAATCAAAGTGATCACATTAGCTTTAAGGGTTGACAGTTTTTTAAACGCCCAATACCAGATAAACGTACAGGCTGTTTCTCTCTATAGCATTTAACCTCAATATCCATCCAGCCATACCTAACTTTGATTTATTACCTTTGGGTGTGGATCATATTATCTAGTTACAATCCACAAAGCCTCCTGGATGCCCGCGAGCATCAGATCCTGCCCATGTGGGTTTGCCTGGCCTTAGAGGAAAGCTGCATTGAACCCCAACACCCAAACTCCATAGTGCAAAGCTCTCCTCTGGGACTTCCAGGTCTCCGTTTTCTAAACATCGTACTGAACAAAACAGTCCACATCTTTTTTCTTCTTTTGTTCCTGAAACTCAACACCAACAATGAATTGTCACTGTTGTTGAAAGCAAGCAAACTTGCAGCAAACAGAGACCATTTTTATACTGCAAATTTAGTAATGACAAGGAATCCTTCAGAGAGGCCCATGGATGCCACCCTAATGGAGTCGGCACCCCATTCCTGGGGCAGAATCCTACCTTCCAAAGCAGTATTCTTTAAAATGTTCTTATAAATCCCATTTTCACATTATGACACAGGAAATTGCTGTTAGCTTTTTGCTAAGGTTGCCTCATGCCTCATTCCACCTCTGACTTCTCTTGCTACCCTCTATCAACACACACCTTTTAAAAGTTCTTACTTCGTAACATATAAAAGAGACCTGGAACTGAGAATCCTTCTTCCTCTTCCTTCCCTCCCAGCCCAACTGAGTGAAACTTAAAACACATCTCATAGATCAGTTTTCCTTCTCTGATGTTAGGCACAGTCCACGACCTGGGTTTTCAAATAGAGCAGGCTGGAGTCTGCAATATTTAATCCAGTCAGCTATTAAATGTCCTCTGGCTAAATCAGAGTATAAGAAAGAATCCATACTGGGATAATGATACCAAGAGCAGTTTGGTGAAGGGAAGGGGGGCTGAGAGGGGGCAGACAGCGCCAGGGATACTTTGATTTGGAAAATCCTGTTTTTAGAACTCCTGTCAGAGTAATAACAAAGCAAAGAAACATGAAAGAACAACTCTTTGTTCCAGGATATGGTTTTAATGAAATACTACTACCACTACCAAAAAAAAAAAAAAAGAAAGAAAGAAAAAAGAAAAAGCAAACCTCTTCTCTTCTATTAATAACCGCTTCAGAGACTCCGCTTTTCCTTTACCTATTAGGGACTAGGAGGCTCTGTAACGTGATCTCCTCCCCTCTCCCTTTTCCTGCCGCCTCCTTCCCTCCCCAATTAAGCCAAAGTGGTTGTTCTGATGAGCCTCTGCCGCACAGAACCGCGGACTGAGTCTGCCCTCTGCATACCGGCTCCCTGCTCCAGCGCCCTCCTTCTCTGGGCAAAGCCAGGCCACCAGGACTTGGCTGCGAGGGCCTCGTTTTCTCCCTTCCAAAGGCAGGCACCCGCCACTGTGACAACGAGCTCTCCTGATCCCTGGCTGGGGGCCTTCTGAGGACCCCAACAAATGTGGCACTAGGCGGATGGTGTGCCCAAAGTCTGTCTGCCTTGGCTCCCTACTGACCCTGCCCTGCACTTTTTTGTTGATTTAACCACCGGAAGGGATTGCAACTAAGATAGCAAAAGGACTTTGGGGGAGGGGAGGGGAGCGAAGAGGCAGGGGGTGGGGATCGCTAGAGAAAAAGCAACAGCATTTGGGAAGGGGGAGCAACCTTTTAGGCAGCGGGGACGAGGCATTTTAGCAGCAGCATCTGTCATCTGTAGCAGTGGACAGATAAAACCGTCCCTGATCAAAGAGGTTTGTTCATAAATCACCCGTAAGAAATGGATTGTGAGGAATAAAAGACACGTGTCGAATAATCTCGACCCTGGAGTCTGCTCGCCGCCAGCGCGCTTCCCAACACCCCCTCCCGCCATAAACGCGCGCTGTGAGCGCGTCTCCCAGCTGGGAATGTATGCGGGGGGGAGGACTCTCCTTTCTGGTCCTCCCCACCCCCATCCTCGCCGCCCCCCATCCTTCAAAAGCTGGCCCGGGCCATCCTGGTTCCGGATTTCAGGAGATTTCAGTACAATCAGTTGACTCAGGGTTGACCAAGCAAACAGCGGGGGAATGGGGGGCAATTTGGCGTCTTTCCATTTCTGAGGCTAGAAAGTTGCTCTTCGGAATCGAAGACATCTGCCCTCCTGGTCCCCTGTTAGTGTTCTCGTCCCCCTAATGATCTTTCCTCGGAGAGGAGTCGGAAATTTACAAAGCGTGGGAGTGCAAATGTAACGCAGTCGGGAGAGTTCAGCTAGAGCTGAAATTGGCTGGGCGGGTGTTCTCTGTTCCGAGTTTTGTAAGTTTCGGACGAAAAGTGCTTCGGAATCAGGTTTTCCGCCCTGGTGTACTATCTAAGGAGCGCTTGCTGTCCTCTACACTAGAACCAAGTGGATTCTCTTTCCCCGCCTTAGCCCTCCTAAGCCCCGGACTCTCTCGCACCTGCTTCTCCTGTTTGACAAAACAGGCAAAGACGAATGTCCAGTCCCGCGTGCTAAATGCTCCAGCCAGCTGTTTGAAGGACCCCAGAAAAGCATAGTGGGCGGGTTTAAAGCGCTGTGGCTATCTCCAAGAAGGCAGTTGACAATACCGTGAGTGAATTTGTGCGGAGGATTTACAGCGACAAATGCCCGTTACCGTTTCCTTTCCCCTCGGTTTAAGCATCCTCCAGATAAGTAGGATTTTGCATATAATAGGTGTTTATAGTTCCAGGAACTGCACTTTGATCTAGGATTTGGGGGGTGGAGTGTCTAAGGGGTCTCTTGACGCTTGTCTGATCTGAGTGCTTTTCGGGATGATTTATGGCCAAATGCTCATTTCTGACACTTTCAGATGTCAAAGCTCTTACCTTCCAGGAAGGGATGAGGGAAACCTGCCACGCGGATGGGAGCTCGCGCGCCTAACGCGCCTGCGGGCTGACAGTGTGCACCACTCTTCTGCAGCCGCTGACAACCTTTCCCCGCCTTCCAGCTAAGGAGAGGGGAGGGACCTGCTTTTTATGATGATAAAACTACGGAGGGAAACCGAGTCACCCGTCTGTAAAGTTAGGTTCTTCCAGTAACTGTGTTTTGTGCAACTAACCACCTGTTCCCAGCCCCGTTGGTGGTTTGGCGTTAATGTGATTTGACCCCCAAATGTGAAGCGGGGCAGGAATAAGCCCTCCGTTGGGACACCTGGTGGTTTCAGACCGGGGCCGCTGCCGAGTGGATCGCAATCTTGGTCCCCGCGGGGCGGAGGCCCGAGCCGTGTTCAGAAGCTGCCGGGGAGTCGGGGGAGGAGGCGATGTCTTTCCGAAAGCTCCCTGCAGGCTTTGGACCGCGAGGCGAGGCCAGGAAAAATAACCCTCCCGACTCAATTACTGCGAGCTCCACCGTGAAGCCGAAAAGCTGAAATGTGCGCCGCGGCAGGGGGGCAGGTCAGACAGGGCGGACGCTAGCGCGATTTTAGGGGACCCCTAGGGCCAGCCGAGCTGAGAACGCGCTGAAGGCATTTGTCAACCTGAAGCAAAGGTGGGGCCGACCCGCAGCAGCCTCCTGCGGACGCTTTTCTCAAATGAAAGGAGGTTTTCCGGCTATTTCTTCTCCTTGAAAATATAACAGATTGGGGACAGAGGAGGGGGCATTTTGTTTTCTTTCTTCTTTCCCAAAGCGAAGGCAAATTAAGGAAGGAATTAGCCGCGCAGGCTTGGAGGCCAGCGATTAGGAAAGTCTAGGCCAGGCCACAGCTAGTAAATGTTTGCTTACAGAGAAAGGTTTAGCCCTCAGTGATATTCTGGTTATTTGCTTAGAATCCTACAAGACTGGGAATCTTTAATAGTTGGGGAACAGTATCTGATAATTTCAGTCTTTTTTGCTGAGACTACATCCTCCCTTTTTCTTTTAAGTTCTTTCGATGTTAGTAACTTAAAGGCCAGCTATTTGCCTTCCCAACTGAAAAATAAACCCGATTTCCTGGGCGAAAGATAATGGATTAATTCGAGAGTCTTTAAACAAACTCATTTTCCAGTGTTTACGCTTTCCTCCATAACGTTACAAAACAAGGAATCAGATCAAGGTTTATTGGTTTAGGTAGAACTGATCTGGATTTGACAAGCTTAATCATATGACAAAAAGCCTACTGATTATTCCCTCCTCTCTCTCAAGGGACAGCCTGGGAGTTTTTGAAAGTCACTGCCTTTTTCCTAGAGTTTGATCACTACATCGAAAGACTCAGGTCACCTCTTGTCTTTTCCGTATGTATATATTCAAGAGCATAAAAATATTAAATAAAAAACTTTCCCAACTTCAAACCTATCAAATGTTTAACAGCTGAGGGATATTCATCTTTAGGAGACAGGCCAAAATGTCAATAAAAATTTAATTATTTCTGAAACATGTGGGAGCACTTACAAGACCCAAAATGTGATACTAAGTATTGATACTGAGAGGAAACCTTACAATATACTTTCATACTTGCTGGTCAAGACCTTATACCCGCAAAAGGTTGCACGAGCCACAGAAATTTTTATTCTTCCTGACAGGATTTCTAAAACTAGCATGAAAGACAGTTTGGTGGCCAAAGGGGTCACCTGTATTCTGCGTAAGGAGAAATCAGTGTTGAACTCCTATGTGTTTGGCATTTGCCTTCTGTAGAAAACTGTCTGTGATATCTATGATAGCAAATGTTATTTCAGTGTGGAATGAAGAGACAGTGCACACTGGTGTGGCTGTTTTTCTTAACGGTTAACACATACTGCCTTCTGAAATGTTTCAGCCAAGTATTCTTCCTGACCTATAATTTTGCCAGGCTGAGAAATGTAAAGACATTAGAAAGTGACATTGGTGGTGTTATTTCCATAGTTGTCTGTGATGAGCAAGACTGATATGTGCCTTGAAGTAATCTCCACAATACAAGTAGGATCTTTTGACAGCCACGTCTTTGATTTGCAAGCTGCAGTTTCTTTTCCACTTACAGTTTCCATAAGACTTTTGATTTTTTTTTTTTTTTAAACATGCCTCTCAAACTTCACCTGTTGAATTACAGGGTTGGTCTGCCAGTCAGCTGTTTTGGAACCATTCCTCTGATAAATCATGAGAGTTGGTTTGACCTCATTGTCATTATTTCAAATTTTCTCTGGTTGTCTTCACAATGCCTTCAGAAGTTGCGAAGTACCTGTGAAGTTGTGAAGTACCTTCAGTTGGGTACCTGGTTATCCCAAGAAAAGAAGTTTCCAGTGTCAACATTGACCTGATAGTGATTTACATACCTTCCTTGGTTGGTTATCAATAGGCCCACCACCATTGGAGTAAAGTTTCTATTTCTCTCAATGTTTAGTTTCATTTAATTCAACCATTTAATTTACAGGAAGGACTCAAAGCCTAATGCGTTTGAGACATTTGCCCCAGAATAATTTGACCTAGGCCAGTGTTCTTTTCTCTGCTTGGAGGCATGGTTTTTATATTTTAAAGAAGGATAGTAAGCTCCAAAATTGCCCAGGATACCCCAACTGCCCATTCTCTTTCAGCTGAGCAACGATCTCCCAAGGCTCACTATTTTCTCTTTTACTACAAAGCTGTAGATAAACAAAGCAGGTAACAAGAAGATGACTGCCTCTTACACAATGAAAGTGGATACTATTCTGTGTGTAGACCCTACGCCTGGTAAATTGTAAAGGCCAGGATACAGAAATGAGTATTACTATTTAGCTATTACATCTTTTCATTTCATAAGAATGAAAATGAGTGTCTTTATTTAAATTAAAAAATTCTAACTAATACTTTGAATGCATGTAGCTTTTATATTACTTTTTATTTTGTTTAGATTTTTCCAATTTCTGATACAAAGACTTGTTTGTGGAAAAATGCCCCGAGACCATCATTTTTGCCTTTTATAATGATAATTACCACCAAGAATACTCTTATGAATTCAAGACTGACAGAGAAAGAAAGATAATTTAACTAGCATGTGCAGAAACTGTTGGGCAGAAAAACCTGGAGTGCAGTTTACCCCATGGAGTGATTATGGAATGAGGCAGAACCAAAGGATAGTGATCATAAGTGGTTTTTCCTACTCTGTGCAAATGATCCCAGAGGTCTTTTTAATCTGTGATGTGTGATGCCATTCTTACCTCTGACACACTCTCCTAGTGGGTTTTCATGAGTTAGTGATGCAAAGAACAACTTGTAATCAGATTGGAGGTACCAAAATTCATAAAAATAACAGCCTAGGTCAAGAGTGTGTGGACTTGTTCAAATATACAGCCACACATGACTGTCATTTATGCCTGTAAACGATCTATTCAGTTATCTGGCTGTACAGATAGAGTTAAAAATGTAGATCAGCAAAAGCAATTCTGAAATGTTCATTCTTCCCCAAGCACTTTTCCCCAAGTGACAGGCTGTGTGGGTGGCCACTATGACACTGCATTCAGTTAAATGAATGATTATTCAGTCAACAAACATTTCTTGGAGGTTTTGCTAAGGTCTAAGCCTATGCAGAAGTGAGGATGACATGCTCATGACAACAAAGGAAGAAGCCTCTAATTGCAGGAGGCTGGTCTCACCTGTAGCTATATTGTTGCATGTGCACTGGAGACTCCTGCAGTTTTCTTTGGTATTCTGGGGTGATGCAGAAAATTAGCAACCCCCTACCTGTGGGAAAATAGGAATGGAAAGGCAAAAGAAGTTCCTTTGTAGTTAGCATTCTGAGAGTGTAAATTTTAGAATCAAGTGAATAGAAGTGAACCCAAAAACATTTTTTTTGCATTTGCTGTTTTATTTGTTTTGATCACTTTGTAGCAACTATTAAGTGATTAATAGTCGTTTATTAAACTACATACTTTCTGTAGACAGGTGCCTATCCACCTCACTGATACAATTCCAGCATCATGTGCTTAGCACCTGGCACATGGCATTTTTGTTGATTTGAGCTAATATCACCATTATACTAACAGAAAAACGTAGGCAGAGTGGCCAGAATCCACATCTAAAATAATTTAAAAAATGATGGTATTGACAGTTCCACACTATCATGGCGGGGAAATCAGTAGTATTGTCTCTCAGGTTTATGCTTAGAATGAAAACCCAAGTAAGCACAAAAGATGTTCAGATGCCATTTATTAAAACATCATGATTCAAATGTTTATTTTAACTTAAGTGTTTTAAAATTAAAATACCTGTGGAGTCGATAGCTGCCATTTGCCTATATGAGCACTTTGTCTAAAAAAGAGAGCCCTTTTTTCAAGGTCTTATATCTTATCCTGCAGGGCCAGGCTTATTTCAGGCCCCTTTTCTTCCTGGACCAAATGCCCTTATTCTGTGAGCATCCCTCACAACCAAATGTGGCAGGCTTGGTATCCAAAAAGCAATAACTGTTAAGTCTAATAAGAAATTTGGCTAGCTTATTATCAGTACTTATTATCAGCTTATTACCACATCTATGAAATTGATTCCACTTGATTTCTATGAAAGTTCCACATAGACTCTCCACATGTGATTCTTCACCAAACTAGGGCAGCCTGTCCACAAGGGGCCATCCTTTCTGCTGATCCAGCCAATTAGGGTTCCATGTTCTTATATATTCCTGTGCAGTAAACAGCTCCACATTGTTCTGTCACCTCCTAAAACAGCATAATCGCTGGTAACTAAAAAGTACATGTTGTCAATCAGTATCTGCTGAAAAACTGAAACTTCAACTTATTTATTGCATATATGCACACATTATTCAAAACCCAAGAGTGGTGGTTTAGAGACTGAAATATAATTGATTGCAAATTGAAAAGAAGCATTCTAAAAAGATTTTAAATTTCCTATGGTTAGTGTGAATGGAGAAAGCTGCTTCTCCACCCCAATCCTTCTCCCACTCCCCCCTCCCCACTCCAGAGATGCGGTGAACTTGTGTAATTTAAGGCAGGTGGTCCACATAGTAGGCTGACCACAGAGGATGGGAGAGTGTGCATTTGATACCCTGACTGCTGCTCTTTAATAGACTTTAAATATACTCTGACTATTATTTGGCTTTTGGCTATTACATTTATTTTTACTTTCTTTCAAAGGCTTTTCTCTTTCATTTCATCATTTTCCACACGCTGAAATGTAACCCTGGTCCAATGGCACCAAATAGAGGATTTATCTATATTGTCATCAAACTAAATGCAAATGAAATATCAAAGGGGAGCAGAGGGCACCACTCTATTTGGTTCTTGAATGCTGACAGAAAATGCGTGCATTTTTCTTTGCCTAGGTAATAACAACACTTTATTTTTATATAAAGCCTTTCCTGTGAGAATCTCAAAGTCCTTCAAGATGTCGTTTGGGTCTGGCATTTTTCAATTGGCTGCCCTTTGTCTCTTTCAGTAAGGAAATATTGCTGTTGGATGTAGTTTCATAACTGAGCTTGCACTTGGGTATGCACATTTAGAGGTCCAAGGGCATTGGGTGTTTCTTGAATGGATCAAATAAATGACCAGTTATGACATTCTCAAAACAACCCTGAGAGGAAGATGGGTGGCAAAGGTGATTATTGAATTTGCAGGTGGAGCAGTTGTGACACAGCAGGGTTAAGTGACTCACCTGATGACACACAGTGGAGTCTTTGTTACTGCTGGAAACAGAAGCCCATGTACCAGACCATTAGCATGGCTGTGTTTCTTGACATCCCACCTGTCTGATCCTTCTTTCAGAATGAAAATCTCCAAGAAAAGGCACCCTTGTGCATATAAGAAAAAAATTCCAGTGCAAGGGTAAAAAAAACTAACAACTTTGGAAATGTCAAAGATAAAGAAATGAATGCATAGACCTTACTTTTCCAGAAAAAGCACACAGCTTCTAGTCAAATTTATAAATGTGACTATAGAAAGAATATTGCTTGCACAGAGAAAGTGGAAGTGTGATGTCTTAAGTTTCATTCGTTATAAGTAAGAAAACATGTGTTGATCTGAGCCAGGGAGAAAAGGCATAATGTTATTTGTTTATATATACATATATATATATATATGTATACACACACACATAAACACATACAGATACATACACATACGTGTCTATATATACACACATATATAGATGAATATGTGTGTATATTCTTTAAGCTATTTGCGCATTTTAAAAATGTCAAATCATTTTTAATTTATATATTATTTATAACTATCTTACTCTTTCCTGGAATTTTCTTTTGTCACTTTATCTCCAAACATAGTCATCTGACATCATAGTTATTAGGCTGAAGAGCTCTGAAATATGGATTATTTCTCCTTGGCATAATTATGTGATTTACTATTAATTCAGTGCTTGACAGTTCTGACTGTGTGTATTATTTTTTAATGTCCTCTTGGGATACCATTTAATAATTTACATTTAATTTTAAAGCTTATTGTCAAGTTTGGGAAAGGATCTCAACTCTGCTTTGGATATACAACAACTTCATTATTTTATTCCAGTGAAAGGAGCTAATAGAAGGAATATGTATGTATTTTTAGCACAAAAGACTTCATAATAAAGGAGATCATAGTTTTCATTTGAGAATGATTATACATTTGAAACAAAACAATTTATTAAACAAAAAATGTATTTGTTTTTGTTTTCCTTTCCTTTACTTTATAATGAAATTGAGTTTTTAAATTGAAACCTATCTTTCATAATAAAAGATTGTTATACAAAGCCACAAAAATGTTCAGGAACAATTCTAATGTCATACATACTAAAGCTGTCCTTAGTTCAACTTGCTTGTAATTATTTATTTTTAAAAATATCTGGTTCTATGTCATCTAATTTTCTAAGCTTAAAAATTCTCAAATCCAAGCTATGTAGCTTAGAAGGTTTAGGAAAAAAAAGCTGTTCCATATATAACATTGGTTGTACCATATCAGGGGTAGAAATCTCGAAGTGATATGCCCATTTTCTCTATCTGTGCATACCATCTAAGTTCTCAGCTTAGTTTTGATCTGCTCCAGAAGAAATATGCATAAACAAGCAGGAGTAATGATAAAAAAGAAGTTAAAAACTTGATTATCTTACTTTCCCTGAATTCGAGAGTCTACAATCTGTACTGCATTTTGTCATTACTGGTCTCTCTTGTCCACAAAATCTCTATTGCTTTGTGTTCTTTCTACAGATGAGGCCTGGTTTGAGAAAGGTAAAGGTTTAGTAACATGCAACAACGAAAAGTGCTTAAGAATGTTTCTGCTTTATTATATAATCTAAGTATGGTTTTTACTCTTCTTTTTCTTATATAGAGCAATCAAACCATTAATGCCATCAAAGGTATATGTACCTTTGATTTGAGGTTATGAGATCTTCTTGAATTATTCATTTGGCCCTAAATGAAAGTCACATTTTTGCTGTGTAGTTGGGTTAGTTTGGGCTTGTTTGGGGTAGAAATGGAAAAAAACAGCAGTGCTGTCTAAGCTCAGCCAATTATTAGCTGTGTTATTTAGCCAATTAACTGAATTTATCTGAGCATTAGGTTGTCTATAGTTGGGGAGTGGGGTAGATTATATCTTGAGCATTGTCATTTTGTCACGCTATGATCTATTATCTCTGACAATGCCTCAATAAAATACAATTTAAAATTGCTGCTATAAATTAAATTGTCAAAAGATATTTTTCTGTCAGATTGCAAATATTAAATCTATAGGATCAATTAAAATGTTGTGTTTTCTAAAGTTATAACTTAGAGGTTGCAATGTAAAGCATTATTTTAAAAATCCAAAAATTCTCTGCACTTCGAATTACTAGAGTTAAAAGAACAGAAATAAAAACTTAAGATTTAAGAGCAAATACAAAAACAATGATAATTCAATAACACCTCCTCACTATTAAAAGTCATTTGCTAATAGTTTTACTTCACTGTTTTCTTCTTAAAAGTATTTGTTATTAATTCCTTGAATCAAAGATTAAGAATCTATCTTAAATTACTCATATCTTTACTAGTGAATATTAATCTTATTCAACAGCTCATACCTGTGTTATATACATATGAGAGACAAGGAATATATATGTTTATATAGTGATTAGCATGCTTATTATTGATAATGGAAATGATAGATACAGGAATGTATAATTGGCTAGAAATCATCCTTAAAATATTAGTTCAATTCTTCATCAAACTTTTCTTTCACATATGATTTTAAAATAAAGGTTTAAAACTTGAGACTTTTCTTAGGATCTATGCTCTGGAGTATTTCTGTTTCTTGTTTTGTTTTGTGGTCACTAACCACAGAGAAATTTGTCTTTTTTACATATGCTGGAAATAATTTACTGCTTTTAGAAATATTAAACCACAAAAAAAACCCAATGTTAAAGAAACATTATGGGTCTGCCGAATCCCTCAAAAAGCCAGGAAATTGAGAGTTAATGCAGAATCTCTGATCTGGCTCTGTGTCCTAGGGACCTTAGAACTCTGAAGAATGGCAGGTACTATCCAGCCCATGTATATGTAAAAATTAAAACAACAAAACAAAAACAAAAACTGAATTGGCAGAGTGTGTGGTACAGGGCACATGTTGTTAGTGCAATTTATCCGAGACACTAACATTCACATTTACTTAATATAAAATGATACTCTTCATAAACATCACTTGTTGTCTAAACTTAATACATAGATAAACATTACCAATTCAAAGACCTCTAACACGGCAATGTAGGTTTTGATCTGTAGTGCAGATGTATGTAATGGTAAGAACTTGACAAAAGGACATTTTCAAATGTTTTTAGAAGTAATAAACACTTGCACAATTTGTACATGTGGTGTATGGGAGAAGCAATACTTTCGAGCCCATCTATTTTCCTGATCTTGCTTAAGAAGCTAGAGAGTCGGGCTGTTCACACAGATAATGTCTCAGAAAATAAAGTCTCCTTTATATACATAACACGGTAGGCAAAAATTCAATGGTTGTTGAGGATGCATTTTTTAAGAGTTGTTTTTCAAACATTATCTTACATATGTATTCATCTAGAAGCTGAAATTCATAAATCAGTAACAATGCAAAGTTCTATTGATAAACACATTTAGTCTGATTTACTATTACATTATATTACATTTATTTAAATTACATAACACTTTTCCTCAAGGCATTATAGTTGCTTGTTGTTTTCATTGTAATGTTTATTATTTAGTGCAGAAAACATATTTTGGATTCTTAATAACAGTATTTATAAGAAAAGTAGTTTTATTTTTAAAGAAATTATTCAATACATAATTTATTATCATAATTAAGCTTAATTTATATCAAAAATATCTTCTTGGATTGGGCACAATACTTCTTGATGATATTATTTAGAATGCATCATCACATAATGGATACAATATATTTTTAACCTATTTTTGTTGAGCTGGAGTTTTGTCAAAAGATTTAAATAATGATAATTAATCAATGGATAATGTATTGCTTCATTTACAGCCAAAATATTTGCTTTCTTTGTAAATGAAAAAGAAAGGTGTTAATATACATACATATCAATTATTTAAAGTAAGCACATTTGGAATGAGGAAGCTAAAGATGAATTTACATGAATTAGAAAGCACAGGATGCTACCAATTTTAATTATGAAGAAATTTTTTTTGTTTTTGATGTAGATTTTACCTCCTCATACATAATTTTTTATTTTAAAAGGAGCTCTTTGTTTTAAAAGCAAATTGATCATAAAAAATAGACATATAGATAATGTTTTTAAGAAATATCCATTTCTCTATATATACACAATTCAATTTATCAAAAACTGATTACCTGCCTATGCTAGTGATTTCAGAAATTACTGGTGAAACAACAAATACTTAGTAAGAAATATTTAAAGACCTATTAGGCTAGGAGTTAAATTTTTTGTAGTTTGGAAAGGATTAATTGCTGCATTCTAGAAATCCTTTCTACACTAATTGAATATTTATGCATTAGTTTAGATCGAAAATGTTGTTTCCTATACTGCAACATAGAGATGTTTAAAACATATTGTTCAATAAAGATTATACAATGGAGTATTTTCAGATTCAAGAGCATAATTATAATTTTTCATTAGATGTTATAAATCACAGATTTGATTAAGTGTAAATAAATTAAATTATTAAATGCACTGTTTAACATAATTTCCCCTATAAACAAGGGAAGCACATTACCAGGGGAAAAATGGGTATGTGAACAAAAGTTGTAATTAACACAGTTCTAAAATTTAAACTTTGTAAGTTTAAAAATCACAGCTTTACAAAAAAAGAGGCAGTTTGTCTCTCTATCCTGGGATTAAAGAAGGACATTTGACAGATTTACATAGCAAACTTAGTCAATGTTTGGAAATGCTTTGTAGTGGCCAAAATCTGTGCATTTCCTTCTGTTGACCTGATTTTTTTTCCAATAAAATAAATTAATAGAAGATGCATCAAACAGAATTATTGCAGATGTGCACATACTGCAGTACTAATTGCTCTTATTTTTTTTACAATCCAATCCTACACATGCTTTAATTTATATTTGCCTGAGTTAGCTTTTTAGTGAATTAGCAGCACCCTGCCACACACTGAATAGTAATGTGCTTGCATCACTCGATTATCTCAGATGCGTTATTGTCTAGAATCCATGATCCTAATTTCCTTACCACCCACGCCCATTCCTTTCCTCTGTTTAGAAGGCTGATTTGTGTTAAGAAGGGACCACCAAGCTATTAACTCTAGGACATAACTAGCATTGTGAGAGTGGGACTTATGATCATATCACATTTTAACTCTTCCACCAACATTATTCCTGTTTGCCTCAATGCTTTCAAGGGGCAATAACTCCAAATGCCTCGCATGGAAATGATAAACTGCCTGTTGTGCCTTTTCTTTGAAGGAGTTCTCCTGCAGAGTATCATATTTAAATAGATTGCCATTGAGTTTAGCAAGCAGCACAATCATGCCCATTGAGGTGGAGTCTTTTGATCATATTTTGTAATGCAATCAAGGATCACATGAGGATTCTCAAAAAAGCCCAGCATTGCTGTGTGTAAATAGGCGACAGAAGAAAGAGAACATTAATCGCCCTGAATCCCACTGACATAACAAAGCACACCTGTGTCCCATGTACTACAGACCCTAAGGCAGTTGTTACATACATAACCAAAGTAACTCTTGGCACTTGATTGATCATTAATTTCAATCAAACTCTTAGATTTAAAAAAACAATAGCTGATATATTCAAATTATCAAAAAAGGTCAAACATATGTGGACATAAGCTCAGCATGTATGTACTTTTATGTAAGGGAATGTGCTATAGGACAACAGACCTGTTCTACAGGTCTGCCTACTTGTTGAGTGAGTCAATTAATATTCTGCCACTGGTCTCCCCTTCATTCATACTCTACTTACCAGGACAATAACTGCCTACCTACTGATAGCATTGTCTTGAGGATTACAGGAGACAATATTTAAGAAGAATTTTAGAAAAAAGCACCTTACAAACGTACTATTCTAATAACTGTGTGGATGTGTGTGGTTCAGACTATGTATGAATAGTGTTCCATTCTCGTTACCTCTTTGCAAACATTTTTATAGTACAAATCTTTCCAAGAAAATAAAGGAGGTGGGGGTCTTGCATCTATGAAAAACACAGGATTACTAGCAAGGAATTGCCTACTGGCAAACTAATTGGGAAACTTGGGGACACTTGAACTTCAGCAGATGGATTTAAAAAGAGGCAGCAGATGTGGAAATGGGGGCTTGTAAAGAATTTCCTGCTCTACTGGTCTAGCATTCCAACTTTCTGTTAAACTCTGAAATACGAATGAGAAAGAACTAACTGATACCATCCCAAATCATTTCCTGCTAACAGATACCGTTTAGTAACCTGTTACCCTGTCCGCTCACCGCTCTTTTTTGGATGGTGCAGGAAAGAAAAGTGAGAGAGAGAAATGAAAAATTGAGAAAGCAACTAATAAACAGAGTTTTTTCAATTTCTACTAAGATCGGTTTAGTGGAAATGTCATTTATTTTTTTCAGAATGGTTCAACTTAAAATAGAGTATTGTATGGTAGAAAGAATATTGCTGTTTTATAAAGAAGAAATGTGGATACCTAACATTTCTGCCAAGAGGGGAAAAATCAAGAGTATTAGGGGTAGGAAAGGCACATCTTTGTCCTAGAGGGTGATGACTAAGGCTTTTTCCTAAGTGTTAAATGATGTTTATAATTACACATCTTTATTTTGAGCTGAAGTCAAATAATGTGAAAAATAAATGACTGAGTAGGCAAATGGGCTGAGTGGCTGTCTTCTTATCTTGGAGCTGAATTAATTACCTAGAGCTGCCACAGACAAAGGACCACAGACTGGGTGGCTTAAATAACAAAAATTAAGTTTATCACAATTTTGGAGGCTGGAAGTACAAGATCATGGTGTCAGCAGGGTTGGTTTCTTCTGAGGACTTTCTTCTTGGCTTGCAGATTGTCACCTTCTCCCAGTGCCCTCAGATAGTGTTCCCTCTGTGTGTGGCTGCATCCCTATCTCCTCTTTTTATAAGGACATTAGTCATATTGAATTAGGGCCTACACTAATGTCCTCATTTAAACTTATTTACCTTTTTGAAGACCCCTTCTTCAAATACAGTCACATTTTGAGGTATTGGGGGTTAAGACTTTAACATATGAATTTTGGGGAGACACAATTCAGCCTGTAACAGAGCCCTTTTTCCAGTCAAGGAGTATTGAAAAAAATCTGCCTCAAATACCTCGGGGGTGAAATCTCTTCCCTCAATTCCTACCAGTATTGTGGAAAACTTAAAATGTATTCAATTTATAGTACCAACAATTACTGGTTGGATTCTTGGGAGATATATCAATAAGACTTTTGGATTAAAAAAATTACTAGACTAATTAAGCAAAAACTGAGTCAAAATCAGAAGTGGCTACCCAGGATACTATAAAATTTACATAATCTAAAAAAACGCTTTTTTCATTTTATAAATGGAGATCTACTTCAAATGGCCATTCTTTCTCAGATCAGTTCACACAAATCATCCACAGCCATCTGTAAAACCACCTTATATTTGCCTATAGCCTTCATTTCTTGCCTCTTCAACCAAGTAACTCTGCCCCTCTCATCCCCAACCCATTCCACAAATGTAAATTTTATGGGGGCAAAGCATTATGTTTTTTGGCCACCCTCTGTAATGCCAACATTACCTATGCCATGAAAGCTAAGTAAATATTTGTTGAATAAATAGTAAGGTGGTTGTTATACATAAGGGGCTAAGCATTTGGGCTTCAGATTACTCTTGATTGCATCATGTACTTTGTATATTGCAAGAGCAGCAAAAAAGATGAGTCCAACATGTTTAGCTGAAGCAGTTCTTTCTTTAAAAGACTTCCAAAACTCTTGTAGCAATCTTAATCAGTTCAAGGAACATTTTGGTTAGTAGCCATAACTGTGAGCCAAACTGTTCATCAGATAAACACTCTTGTTATTTATAATGTGAATTAGTATTAGTCACTAGGCATATATGTGATATCTCTAATCCTTAAAGTAACTCAGAGTGTGATATATATATAATCCCCATTTTACAAATAAGGTAATAAAGTTCAGAGAGTTTTGACTAGCTTACCTAAGATTCCACAGTCATTAACTGACAGATCCAGAAATTCAATTTAAATATGTCAGGTTAAGAGCACCATGACTTCACCCCTACTCAAGTCAATCTTGTCTCTAGTCAAAATGGCCACTCTAATGGGGTTAGGGACACATAGCCAATTGCAACCTCATAATATTTTTATATTTTCTGTCAAAAATTGCCAAAATGCTACTTTACTTGTTAGTGAAGTCAAACAAAATATTGATTTGTTATTGTAAATACAGCATGTGCTATTAAAAGCTGGGTGGTATTTTCTGAAAAGAGAAAAGAATCATCTGTCTTTTCTCAACTGGTTTTCTCATAACTTGACTTCAACCAACCTTGTTAATCAGAACAATGAGGAAAAAATTCACAAGACCCATGAGTCAGCCCATTTCAGATTCCCAGTGTCAGCATATGGCTTCAAAGCCCAAATGCATTATTTTCACACGATGCATCTTTGACTATTTATTACAGGGGAGGTGGGAGAAGAGGAAAGCAATCTGTTTTGTTATACACCCAGGAACGCGGTTAAATGTCTTTATCCCCAAAGGCGACTTGGCAGTTTTGGGCTTGATGCCCACATTGTTAAAGCTGTGTTTGTTCTCAAGCTTCTAGAAGGATTTTTTAATATTTTAAATAATCCTGTTGCTTCATGTCCCCTCCCTATCCTCTAGAGGAACTGTTTAAATCATATGATTGATCTATTTTTAGGCAGCAACTCTGTTATGACTCTTCAGTGGGGAGATTTGTTTCCTTCTAACTTTATGGTGCTTTACATGGGACCGTTTAGTCATGTTCATATAGTTTCTGTCAACCTAGAATCCAAGCCTCACCTGTTTTTTTCCTTAAAGCTTTAGGAATTAAATACTGTATATATAATATTGTGTATATAACTGGAAGACTTTCTTCTCAGCCACAAGCATAATATGTTCTAAGTATAAATGAAGTAAATTTTCATTTCCCTCTATATTTAATTTTAGTGATTGAATTTTAATATGGGGTAGAAAAAATGTATTTGGAGTCCATGATTCTCGTTGTACATAGAAGGCTTTCAATAAATGGTTGGTGAGTTGAACTAATGTGCAGGCCATGTGTTTTGTTCACTTGCCCCAGATCCCATTTTATTGCCACATAGGGGTGAGGCCCTTGGCCTTGAAGGTCAGCTCCTTTGATTCAAGTCTCCCTTGTACAAGCTCAGCAGTGTGACGTTGCGCAAAGTGCTAAATCTCTCTGCACAGTTTTCACATTTGCTAAGTTAGGTAATAATGTGACCTGTCCCTAGAGGGTGTGCAGGTTAAATGGGATTATCTATGTGAAAGATTTAGATCAGTGTCTGGCACATCACGCTCCCTTATAACTATTCGATCTTGTTATGATTGTGGTTATTATTATCACAGAAAACATGAAAATACCACCCTTAGCATTTGTGGAAAAAAAGAACAACTATTTATCTGAACTTTTCTCCTCCTTTCCAATTCTGTGCATGTTGAAAACTGAGATTTCCTCAGCTTTCTGTCTAAGGCCAGCCTGACTGCAGTGCAAATCAGAACACCAAGCAGCTACCACACATCTGAATTTGTTATTAGCCTTGCCCACACTTTAAATCCTTTACCAGCCTCAGCCCAAAGTGCAAAAGTGTGTGTGCGTGTGTGTACATGTGTGTAGTGAAGAGTGGGAGATTAGACTCCTAAATAACATTAGTTTTCACGTTCAGTTCCTCCCCTTCTCTTGGTAAATCTGATTTACTTGCAGTGATTCACCCCAAGTGCAGTTGGAATTAAGGATGGCTGTTCCCCAGCAATGGAAAGGGTTTTAAAGCTATTTCTGGCTGAATAATAATAGGAAGGTTTCTACTGGGTCAGAGGAGGAGCTAGGCACTAGCAAGTGAATCTTTGATTTGATATAAGAAAGAAACATCTTGGCAGGTTTTTGCAAAGAGTTTTAGAATTATTGTCATTAGGTATAGATATAGAGGAACAGAAAAATAAAAGGATGTGAAATATTAATGTATCTTGCGTATCACTCTTTGAAGCTGTGATACTTCTTTTGGCAATACTCTTGCTACTTGTATGCATTCGAACCACACAAGCAAAAATAAGAAAAACCTGGAAAACATAGTAAACTTTTCAGGGTGAGGGCAAGTGGCACAACATACTATGTCTTGAGGACAAAACTGTACTTGCTACTGCAATGAACTGCTGGAGGATACTTTATTCCAATGTACCCCTTCAGTGCTGTCAGTCTTGGGAACCTGAGGCAGCCCGTGCCTCCTAAGTACCCCTGAGTCAGTGTCTCTGCAGCACTTCAACTCTACAATTAAATATCCCATTAGTGATTTTCGTCTCTTTTGTCTCTTCCTCACTATCCCCTTCCACAGTACATTTTGCTTTTATTATTCTTCCTCGGACACAACTTACATAAAGGGGCTAGCAGAGGGTCACTGCTTGACGGTAAGTCAGTAGAAATCTTTGTTCCTCTTGCTTCTTCTTGGCAATACTCATGTGGCAGCCCTCCTCATGCCAACCAATGCCCCACAGGAAAGAGAGCTAGTACGAAGCATGTTTAGGGCACTACGTATTAATTTACATACAGCTAAAATTTCCAGACATTTGAACTTGCTATCTTGCTCATCAGTGTTATATACAATCTGTTTCATCATTCACATCAGAGGAAATAATACGTTCTGCATTTTTACAAAATGTAAGACTCCCTTGCAATTTCTGAGATCTGAGTTTGAAACTGGAAATGAACCTTTCCAGAACTAAGTTAAAACTAATGTTGTCAAGCACGGCTTCATGGTTCAGAGGAAAAAAAGAAAAGCATCCAACGAAGGTTCACCAAATAAAAGGTTTATCAGTCCCCTTAGTCAGCAAATGGCTGCCTTAGAAGCCATGCTGATGAATTACACGTAAATGAATCAGAAACAGAGGGATGATTAACACAAGCTTTCAAAGGGAAAAAATATTTGATCATACGCTCTTTCAAATTTTCTAAATATTGCTCAGTTCTACAACTGATATGTTGAAAAGTAAATTCTTTTTACAGCTTGTTGAGACATAGTTCATATATCATACAGTTTACCCACTTAAAGTGTACAAATCAATGATTTTAAGAATATTTACCATGCAAGGACCACACAGTAAATTTTGGAAGATTTTCATTACCTCAAAGAGAAACCTGATACCATTTAACTATCACCTCCCTATTCTGCTATGCTCAAGCCCTAAGAAACTACCAATCATTTTTTCTTTTGTTGATTTGGGCACTGTGGACATTTTATATAAATGGAATCATATAATATGTGGTTTTTTTTTGTGACTGGCTTCATTCATTTAGCATAGTGTTTTCAAGGTTCATTAATGTTGCTCCATGTATCAGTATTGCATGTCTTTTTGTGACCATTGCATGGATATACATTTTGGTTATCCATTCATCAGCTGACGGAAATTTAGGTTTTCCACTTTTTCACTATTAAAAGTAGTGCTGCTATAAACATTCACGTACAAGATTTACTTTGGATGTATGTTTTCATTCCTCTTGGGTATATGGCTAGGAGCGGGATTGGTGTGTCTTATGATATCTCTATGTTTAAATATTTGAGGAAACTGCCAGAGATTTCCAAAGTGAATGCACCATTTCACATTCCCACCAGCAGTATGTGAGGATTCCAATTTTTCCACTTTCTTCCTAACACTTTGTGTTATCTGACATTTTGATTCTAGCAATCCTAGTTGTTATGAAGTGGAATCTCTTTGTAGTTTTGATTTACATTTCTCTGATGTTCATCTTCTCTTGGCCAGTCACATACATTCTTTGGAGAGCTGTGTATACAAATCCTCTGACCATTTTAAAAATTGGGTCATTTGTCTATTATTGAGTTATAAGAGTTTTCTGTATGTTCTAGACAAAAGTCTATTATTACATACATGATATACAGATATTTTCTCCCTTTCTGTGAGCTTTCTTTTCTTTTCTTAACAGTGCCCTTTAAACATAAAAGTTTTTAATTTTGAAATCCAATTTATTTTTTTCTTTCAGTGCTAATGATTTTAATGACATATCTAAGAATCCATTGCTAAATCCAGGGTCGTGAAGATTTATTACTAAGTTTTCTTCTAAGAGTTTTATAGTTTTAGCACTTATATCAAGGTCTTTGATCCATTTTGAGTTAATTTTTGTATATGATATGTTGTAAGAGCCCAACTTTATTATTTTGCATGTGGTTATCAAGGTGCGCTAGCACCAGTTGTTGAAACAATTGTTATCTTCCCACTGAATTTCCAAGGAATCCTTGTTGAAAATCAGATGACTCTGTACACATGGATTTAGACTCTCAATTTTATTCATTTGATCTATTTGTCTATCCTTATGTCAGCATCACACTGTCTTGATTAATGTTTCTTTGTAGTAATTTTGAGGTTGGGAAATATGAGTCCATCTACTTTGAACTTTTTTTAAGACTGTTTTATTTATAACATATTTTTGTGAATATTTTCCCAAGAATCAGCTTGCCAACTTCTATAAATTCAGGTGGGCTTCTAATAGAGAGTGCTGTGAAATCTATGTATCACTTGGGCAGTATTTCATCTTAAAAATATTAAGTCTTTTGATCCATGAATATAGGAATCTTTTCCATTTATGTAGATATTTATTAATTTCTTTCAACAGTGTTTTGTAGTTTTCATATTTTAAGTTTTACACTTTTTTATTTTTATTTTTTAATTTCAATAGATGTAGACAAGGGACAAGTGTGTTTGTTACATGGATGAATTGCATAATGCTAACGTCAGGGTTTTTAGTATACCCGTTACCAGAGTAGTGTATATTGTACCCAGTAGGTAATTTTTATCCCTCACACCCCTCCCTCATTTCCCCCTTCTTAGTTTCCAGTGTCCATTACACCACTTTATAACCAAATGTACTCATCATTTAGTTCTCACTTATAAGTGAGCACATGTATTTGTTTTTCCATTCCTGAGATACTTCGCTTAGGATAATGGCCTCTAGTTGCATTCAAGTTCCTGCAAAAGAGATTATTTCATTCCTTTTTATGGCTGAGTCGTACTTTGTGGTATCTATATGCCACATTTCCTTTATCTACTCATTAGCTAATGGGTACTTCGGTTGATTCCACATCTTTGCAACTGTGAATTGGGTTGCAATAAACATTTGGATGCAGGTATCTTTTGATATAATGACTTCTTTTCTTAGAGTAGATAGTGGGATTGCTGGGTCTACATTTAGTTCTTTAAGGAATCTCCATACTGTTTTCATAGAGGTTGTACTAATTTACATTCCTGCCATCAGTGTATATGTATACATTTTTCATCAAGTCCTTGCCAACATCTATTGTTTTTTTGACTTATTAATAAAGGCCATTCTGACAGGGGTAAAGAGGTATCTCATTGTGGTTTTTAGTTTGCATTTCCCTGTTGATTAGTGATGTAGAGAATATTTTTATATCTTTGTTGGCCATTTATATATCTTCTTCTGAAAAAAATTTGTTCACACCTTTTGCCCAGTTTATGTTGGTGTTATTTGTTTTTTTCTTGCTGATTTCTTTAATTTCTTTATAGATTTTGGATACTAGTCCTTTGTCAGATATATAGTTTGTAAATATTTTATCCCATTCTGTAGGTTGTCTGGTTACCCTTGATTATTTTCTTTGCTGTGCAGAAACTTTTTAGCTTAATTGGTCCCAATTTATTTATTTTTATTGTTGTTATATTTGCTTTTGGGGTCTTAGTCATAAATTCTTTGCTTTGGGCAATGTCCAGAAGAGTTTTTCTAATGTTTTCTTCTAGAATTTTTATGGTTTCAAGTCTTATATTTAGGTCTTTAATCCATCTTGAATTAATTTTTGTATATGATGAAAGATAGAGATCCAGTTTCATTCTTTTGCATATGGCTCTCCAATTTTCCCAGCACTATTTATTGAATAGGATGTCCTTTCCCCGATGTATGTTTTTGTCTGCTTTGTTGAAAACCAATTGGTCATAGCTACATGGATTTATTTCTGAGGTCTCTATTCTGTTCCATTCCTCTATGTGTCTATACATGTGTTAATAATAGCACCATGCTGTTTTGGTTACTATAGCCTTGTAGTATAATTTGGAGTCAGGTAATGTGAGGCCTCCAGATTTGTTCTTTTTGCTTAGGATTGCTTTGACTACTTGGGCTCTTTTTTGGTTCAATAGGAAATTTAGGATTTTTTTATAGTTCTGTAAAAAATGACTTTGATATTTTGGTGGGAATTGAATCCGTAAATGATTTTGGACAGTATAAACGTTTAACAATATTGATTTTTCCAATCCATGGGCTTGAGACATTTTTCCATTTGTTTGTGTCATCTATGATAACATTCCTAAAGTTATCTGTACCTAACATGGGAGCTCCCAGATTCATAAAACAAATACTACTAGACTTAAGGAAAGAAATAAAGAGCAACATCACAATAGCCAGGGAGTTCAACAGTCCACTGACAGAACTAGAAAGATCATCGAGGCAGAAAATCTACAAAGAAACATGGGACTTGAATAGGACTCTAGAGCAAATGGACCTAATGGATGTTTCAGACATTCTACCCCAAAACCGCAGAATATATATTCTTCTCATCAGCACATGGAACATTTTCCAAGATAGATCATATGTTAGACCACAAAACAAGCCTCAGCAAACTTTAAAAACTGAAATTATATTATGAACCTTCTCAGACCACAGTGGAACAAAACTAGAAAATAATTCTAAGAGGAACTCTCAAAACTAAACACAGCCAAAGATGGGAGGATCACCTGAGCTCAGGATTTCAAGACCAGCCTGAGCAAGAACAAGACCCCATCTCTACAAAAAAACAGAAAAATTAGCCAGGCACAGTGGTGTGCACCTGTAGTTGCAGCTACTCTGGAGGATCACTTGAGCCCAGGCATTCGAGGTTGCAGTGAGTTATGATCATGCCACTGCACTCTAGAGCCCTGGGCACCTGAGCAAGACACGGCCTCAAAAAAAAAAAAAAAAAAAAAAAACCTAAACTAAACATAATCAGTAAACCTCCTGCTGCTGAACAATCATTGGGTCAATGATGAAATCAAGATGGAAATTAAACAATTTTTCAAAATTGAAACCAAAGAAACAATGCAAAGAATCAACTGTGAAATGAATAGTTTGTTCTTCCAAAAGATGAAGTTGATAGATCACGGGCTAGATTAACCAGGAATAGAAGAGAAAATATTCAAATAAGCTCAATTGGAATTGAAAAGGAGACATTACAACTGATACTACAAATATAAAAAATATCTGAGACTACTATGAAAACCTCTGCGCACACAAACTAGAAAATCTAGAGGAAATAGATAAATTTTTGGAAACACACAACCTCCCAAACTTTAATCAGGTAGAAATAGAAATTCCGAACAACCAATAACTAGTAGGAAGACTGAAACACTAATAAAATATCTGTCAACAATAAAAATCCCAGGACCAAATGGATTCACAGCCAAATTCTACCAGACCTACAAAGAAGAACTGGCGTCTCTCCTATTGAAACTGCTCCTTAATATCAAGAAGGAGGAAATCCTCCCTAACGGATTCTAATAATGCCTGATAACAAAAAAGAAAAGGACACAATGGAAAAGAACACCACAGCCCATTATCCCTCATGAACATAGATGCAAAAATCCTCAAAAACATACTAGCAAACTGAATCCAACAACACATCAAAAAGATAATTCATTATGATCAAGAGGGTTTCATCCTAAGGGTGTAAGGATGGCTCAACATAGGCAAATCAGTAAATGTGACTCACCACATAAACAGAATTAAAAACAAACCCTGTATGATCATCTCAATAGATGGAGAAAAAGCATTTGATAAAATCCAGCAAAGCTTTATGATAAAAACCATCAATAAACTGGACATAGAAGAAACATACCTAAAAATAATAAAAGCCATATATGACAAACCCACAGCCAACATCATACTGAATGGGGAAAAATGTTGAAAACATTTCCTCTAAGGACTCAAACAAGACAAGGATGCCCACTGTCACCACTTCTATTCAGCATAATACTGAAATTCCTAGCCATAGCATTCAGGCAAGAGAAAGAATTAAAAGGCATCCCAATCAGAAAAGAGGAGATCAAACTATCCATGCTTGCCAATGATATGATCTTTTATCTGGAAAACCCTAAAGACTCCTTCAAAATACTCCTAGAATTGATAAGTAAATGTAGTAAAGTCTCAGGTTACAAAATTAATGTGCACATATCAGTGGCATTTCTATAGCAGTCAAGTTGAGAGTCGAATCAAGAACTCAACGCCATTAACAATAGCTGAAAAGAAAATAAAGTACCTGGGAATATACTTAATCAAGGAGGTGAATGATCTCTACAAGGAGAACTACAAAACACTGAGAAAAAAATTCACAGATTCACTTCTTTAACAAAAATTATCCCTAAATATTTTATTATTTTTGATGCTACTGTTAATTAATTTTTTTCTTAATTTCATTTTCATATTTTTCGTCACAAGTGTACAGAAATATTATTGATTTCTTCATATTGATCTTTCAACCTTATTGAATTCATTTATTAGTTCTGCTAGTTTTTGCATTACATTTAAATTTAGAATGTTTATAGATAAGATATAGATGGCTATTATTTGTTTATCTTGTTTAATTGCCATGGCTAGTACTTCCAGTAGAATTTTGAACAAAGTATGAGTATATATCCTTGTCTTACCTTTGATCTTAGGTGGAAAAGCATCTAATCTTTCACCATTAATTATTATGTTAGCTGTGAGCTTTTCATAGATGCCTTTTATGAGGTTGACAAGGTTCCCTTCTATTCCTAGTTTGCTGAGTATTTGTGTCATGAAACAGTGTTGGAGTTTGTAAAATGCTTTTCTTGAGACTTTTGATATGATAACGTGTCTTTTAAAAATTCTGTTTATATGATATATTACATTATTCATAATTGGTTTTCAGATATTAAATCAACCTTGCATTCCTGAGATAAATCCCACTTTGTCATGATGTATAATTCTCTTTATATATTGTTGGATTCAGATGGCTAGTATTTTGTTGAGGATTTTTATATCCATTCTCATAAGAGACACTGGTCCACAGTTTTTTTAATGATGTCTTTGTCTGGTTTTGATATCAGGATAATACCAACCTCATAGACTAAGTTGGGAAGTGATCTCTCCTGTTTAATTTTTTGATAGAGTTTGTGAGGAATTGATATTATTCTTTAAATGTTTGGTAAAATATAGCTGTAAAGCCATATGGGTCAGGGCTATTCATTGTGGGTAAATTTTTGGTAACTAATTCAATTTCTTTACGGGGTATAATTCTATTCAGATTGCTTATTCTTGAGTCAGTTTTAGTAGTTTGTGTCTTCCTAAAAATTTGTCCATTTCATCTGTTATTTAATATATTGATATATGACTCTTCAAAGTATTTTTTTTTTTTTTTTTTGAGACAGGGTCTCACTCTGTCACCTGGCTAGAGTGCAGTGGCATCATCAGAGCTCACTGCAACTGCAAACTTCTGGGATCAAGTGATGCTCCTCCTTCAAACTCCTGAGTAGCTGGGACTACAGGCATGTGCCACCACACCCAGCTAATTTTTCTATTTTTGTACAGACAGGTTCTCACTCTTGCTCAGGCTGGTCTTAAACTCCTGATCTCAAGGGATCTTCCCACCTCAGCCTCCCAGAATGCTAGGATTATAGGCATGAACCACTGTACCCAGCCTTTTCATGGTTTTCTTTATTGTTAATTTTCTTTCTATGAGGTCATTGGGGATGTCTTCTGTTTCATTTCTGATTCTCTTAATTTTCAGCCTTCTCAGTTTTCTTTTTGGTCTTTCTAGTTAAATGTTTGTGAAACTTGTTGATCTTTTCAAAGAGCCAGCTTTTAATTGCACTGATTTTTCCCTACTTTTTTATTCTTTGTGTCAATTTCTACTGTGTTCTTTATTGTTTCCTTTGTTCTGTTTTATATTTACTTTGCTCTTATTTTTCCAGTGTATTAAGGTACAAGGCTAGCTTATTAATTTGATATTTTCTTATTTTTTGGCATCGGCAAATATAGGTAAATTTCTCAGTGAGCATTCATTTAGCTGTGTCCCGTAAATTTTGGTATGTGTGTTTTTATTTATATTCATCTTTAAGTATTTTCTAATTTTCTTTTGATTTTTTGACCAACTAGTTATTTAGAAGTATGTTGTTTAATTTTTACATATTTGTAAGTTTTTAAAATTTATGGTGTTGACTTCTAATTTCGTATCATTGTGATTAAACAATACATTCTATATTACTCTATTCTTTCAAATTTATCAAGGATTGTTTTGTACACTAATATATGTCTATTGTGGAGGATATTCTATGTGAACGTGACAAGATTGAACATTCTGCCGTTATGGGTAGAGTGTCCTATTGATGTCTGTTAGGTCTAATTCATTTATAGTTTTCTTCAAGACTTCTATTTCCATGTTGATCTGCCTAGTTGGACTATCCATTATTGAAAGTGGGATATTGAAGCCTCTAACTATTACTGTTAAGTTTTCTACTTCTCCCTTCTTTTCTGTCAAGTTTTACCTCATGTATCTTGGTATACTGTTATTGTATGCACATATGTAATTATTATATCTTCCTGATGAATTCACCTTTTTATAATTATAAAATTGCCTCCTTATCTTTAGTAACATTTTTTGTTTTAGAATTTATTTTGTCTGATATTAGTATAGCTTTTCCAGCTGTCTTGTGGTTTCTCTTTGCATTAAATATCTTTTTCCATCCTTTTATTTTCAATGTATTTGTATCTTTAAATCTAATGTTTGTATCCTATAGACAGAATATAGTTGGATCTAGATTTTTTTAAATCTAGTCTAACACTCTCTACCATTTGATTGAGTTGTTTAATCTAGTCACATTTAATATTATTATTGATATAGTTATATTTACATCTGCCAGTTAACTTTTGGTTTTCTACATTTCTCATGTCATTTTTATTCTTCTATTGCTCCTTTGCTCCTTCTTTTTGTATTAAGTAAATATTTTCTAATGTAGCATTTTAATTACTTCAGTGATTTTCTATTACATATTTTAAAAATTATTTCCTGACTGCTCTAAGGCTTATTATATGAATCTTAACTTCTCAGAATCAGCTTCAGATTTATGCTAACTTAATTCTAGTGATATACAGAAGTGCTATTCCTATACAGCTCTATTCCCTTTTCCCCTTTTTGTGATATTATTATTACACATATGCCATCTATAATATTACAATACATCATTATAATTATTACTTTATATAATTGTATGGTTTTTAAAGAAGTTAAGAGAAGAAAGAAGAGGAAGCATATATTTATAACTTTTGTTATTTTTACCTTATTTATGATTTCTGGTCCTTTGCATTTGTTCCTGTGGATTTGAGTTACTATCTGGAATCATTCCAATATATCTTTGTTCCTACCCACCTCCTTTCTGTTGTCAGCCTCAAATATACTATAGTTCTATATGTTATAGGCCCAATACTACATTATATACATATTGTTTGATACAAATACTTTTAAATCAGTTAAAAGAACTAAGGAAAAAATATTTATTTATATTGTCCTTTAAAATTACATAATTATCTTTGCCAGTACTGTTTGTTCTTTCATGTGAATTTGAATTTTCACATGGAGTCATTTCCTTTCAGCCTAAAGAACTTCCTTTAGTATTTTTTGTGAAGAAGATCTGCCGGCCAAAAGTTAATTCAATCTGTTTTTCTGTGAATGTCTTTATTTGATCCTATATGCTATCCTACTACCTTCCAGCCTACATTGATTTTATGTGTAGTCAGCTGTTAATCTTATTAGACTTCCCTTGTAAGTGACTACTTGTTTTTCCCTTGCTACTTTTAAGATATTCTCCTTGACTATGGCATTCAGTATTTTTTTCCTTTGTATGTTGAAGAGTAGTTTTTAAAATTATTTTTACACTTTTCTTTTTAACAACTGAACTGGGCCTAATGTACCATAAGTTTACCCATTTGGGAGAGGTAAATGAAATATATTTATGAATATTTTTCCCAAATGCTTAATATGGCAAAACTTTTACTCAAATAATAGAAGCATTAAGTGTACTCTTAGATTTTGTTCTTATAAAACACATCTGAATGAAATGAATAACTTTGTAAAGTCATACTGCAGGACTTCTCACGAGATACCTAAATATTATCCCCAGAAACACAGCAATGTACAAGAGGCAGGGAGCCAGGGCTTGCTTTGGCCCTATTCTTGTTCAGGGTCACACTCTTGAAATAAAACCCCTTTATTCATACTTGCTTTGTGTTCCCCTGGCAATGGTGCATCCCCCAGACATAGATTATATTGTATTTATTTCCATGCCACTAGTTTGTGAGTTTTTTGAAAGTAGGAACTTTGACAAGTTTAGCTTTTCAATCCCCAAGTAAAATAGTACTTGGCACACAGTAGACCACTAATTCAAAACTTAACGTATTCAGGTGAATTTAGCCCTAGTGTCATAATTTATTGCCTCAGCCGAGTGCCATTGGTTATTTATTTATGTATAACTTGGATGCCTTTACACAGTGCCTAAAACTTGCAGTTACCATGATGCCTCTTCCAAGGCCTTATACCTTAATGCTCTTCCACTCTAAAAAATAATTTATGTAACCAAAATGATTTAATAAATATTTAATTATGTAGATCAGAGGTTCTTAATCAAGAATTCATTAACTGTCTTCTGATAGTGATCTTTTGATAACTAGGTACATTTATATAGAATATTATGTATAAACATATATAAATGCATTTTCCTGGAAAGAGGGTCCACAATTTCCTCAGATGACTAGTATAGGTCATATAAGCTACCTTATTTCCTCAATGGTAATATGTGCCGTTGATTTTAAAACTGTCTTTTGGGAAAATTAAAAACTAAATTAAATGTGCACAGTGTTTTTAAATTGATTTTATAATTAGCTGCCCCTTTATTCAATAGTACAATCAAGTCTGAGTTTAAGTCTTATACAAATTTAAAACTTAAATGGCATTTCTGTCACCAGTGCACACAACTAACTGAGTCGAACAACTCAATAGCAGTCAAAAAGATTTTTCTTATGCATGGCTACATTTATAACTGTATAGGAAGAAATTATGATTAGAGTCTCATTACTTATTTCTTTCCTTAGCAACTAGCAATGTTTCTTTTGACAGTGATTATAAGCTACATACAATCTTCAAAAAGTTTAAAATTTTTCAATGTTTTGAATCTAGGAAATATGGTCCCATGTAATCATATTTGAAGAAATTTATTAGTCAGGAAATCAACTGAACTCATTTTTATAATGAAAACTCTGTATGGTTTAATATACATACTTTTATGAAGTAACCTATAAAGCTTACATTGTTAATTTTGATACACTTTTCTAGTTTTCCCTCACTAAAAGACACTGGTAATTTTTAGTTAGTGTGGCTGAGGTATGGCCTTTGCTAACTACAACTGTATGATATTTAACCTATTTTGTTCTCCTTTCGCAAATTCTGCTCAGTGCTGAGACTTTAGCTTCCTAACTCCAGAACAATATTCCTATGTCTCAATCTTTCCTTTTGCAATTTCTAAAGTATAATCCTTAAATACACATTTTTAGCTGGAAAGTGCTCTAACCCACTGATTATGAAGTGCTGGCAATCACATAATCTTTTTAATGCTAAGAATGTGATACTGTGATGATGGGAAAGATTTTAAATGCTTCATAGTGATGAATCTCTCTACTTACTTTGATCATGAACTGAAATATGAATCACTGATTTGCAGACTGTGTTTGCATCCTATGGTTCACTGATTTGCAGAATGCAATTGACTCCTTTAGGCAGCACTATTATGGTTGCCACAGTGTTTTTACCACTTAATTGTTTCATATCTCATATAATGTGGTTTCCAATAACAAGAATTTAGATGTCAAGAAGGACTTGATGTGTTTAAAAGCACTCTGGTAATGATAGGTTCAAATCCATAGTACACATCTTCTCCAAGATGTAAATTAGTTTCTCAACCATGCTCTCTTTTTGTGGATAATACTATAACTGAAACTGAGATATTAGAGGAAGCTTTAGTTTTTTTGTTTGTTTGTTTGTTGTTGTTGTTTTGCTTTTGATGGAGTGGGAGTATTATGCAAAGTATGAAATTTATCTTTAGCATTTTTGAAGTAGCATAAAAAGGTAGCCATACATATTCTGTTTTCTGATTTTATGTGTTTTTCCTCTTAACTAACTATATAATTTATGCTGCATTCCATGTAGAATTGTTTTGATCCTTCCTCATCTTGAGGGATTGTATCTTGTTCATTTTTGTTTTCCTTGAACCTAGACTAATTACTAGTCCATAGTATTAATAATATCTGCTCAGAAATTCTATGTTAAATATTTTGAACACTTTAAATATTGATTCTTAAATATGTGGATATTTTTATCATTATGAGGCTTCGTAATCTCTCCAATTTTTTGCTAAGGGTGATCTTATTTTAGAAAGTATGATACATTTGTTTCACAGTTTCCAGTAATCTCAATCATTATTGTAGAGCAGCCAAGTGAGCCTCCACAAAATTAGTTTTGTTTATATTTGGTGCCCACATATTATAAGAAGCCCAAATGTATGGAAGTGTCTGTTCAGGCTTGACTTTAGGCAGAAATAATATTATACGTGAATTGCTAGGTAGGAAAAATGGTCAAACTAGGAGAGTGTCCTGGAGCTCTGTAGTCAGCGCACATATCAAGTAGAATGGCTAACAACTAAAGTTAAGAAAATGAGGTGATGATGGAGATGTGTGCAGATAAAACGTGAAGTCAAAAACTGGAAAAATTGAGAACGGGAGAGTTGCAAGCTTATGAACAGATTGAGGCAACTGGTTGAATAATGACATCAGGAAGAGGTACGAGTTTAGGAAACAGGTTTTATTGAGTACTTAGCATGTGCTTTGAAGACATGGATGGGAACCTAAA
>RJWJ010002627.1:0-97658 GCA_004363605.1 Indri indri | reverse complement strand
AAGGTCTGTGATTAGGTAAAATCCTATGCATTTTAATGATCAAGCACATTAGGACCCAAAGTCTCAGGAGTCGACCCAGTCATGCCACCCTTATCCCAGCGACAAAACTCAGCTCCTGCAAAATAAAAGCTAAGGGGTGGGGGGGTGTTCTCCGACGGGTTTGAAAAACCCTCCAGGTATTTCCTAGGGTCCCAAGAGCTAGAGCAACCAAGTTCAGTGGACCACCAACCTTCAGAGCCTTTGCCCTGTCCCTATTGCCTGCACCCCAGCAGCTTCCTGGGGCCAGAGCCTGCGAGGCTATGGAGCCAAGAAGCCCCCAACCCAGCGCTCCTTCCCACTGGGAATGTTATCGTTTCGAATTTCATTCTTCTGCCTCGTTTTAATTTTAGTTTTTAATAGGAGCTGGCAGCTTCTGCAAATTGAGGCTGATAAAAGGGACATACCCACTTTCCTCAAACCACCCAGCAGCCCACCCTGCACCCTGGGCACAAATTCCCCTTCCCTGGAGATCCTGACCCTGCACTCCCAAACCCTCCCCAGCTGCAGGGAGCGGAGACTTGTGCTCTCCAAGGCAGTGCACCTCCCCGCCCCTGTGCCCTTCTCATCAAAGCTAGGGTGGGGCTCCCCACCGCCAGATCCCAAGAACAGAAACCATTTCCACAGCTCTTTTCAAAGGCAAATTGCTGGAGAGAAGCCCTCCTTGAGAAAGGCTGCCTCTCAGTTCTCCTAAACCAGCTGGCTCTCATCTAATTCCTGAAAGCGCCCTAAGCCACCCAGGATGTCTCCCCCACTCTCCACTCCCTAGCCCCCAAGGCCCAACTACCTGCCCGACTTGGTGATGATCATCTCGGTACCCAGCTCATGGAATTTGTCCCAAAGCTCCTTGGTCTCCAGGCTGCAGGCAATTTTGGCCATTTCCTCGCTGGGGATGATGGGGGTGGTGGGGATGAGCGGCTCAGTGCAGAGAGAGGAAGAGGCTGGGCTGCCGCTGCTGCCTCTGCCAAACTCCCCATGAGCATCCAGGCTGGTCAGCTCACCCAGGGGCTGAGCACAGGATGACTTCTCCACAAATTGCTCTGGAGGCAAAGAGAATGGAGAATGACAGCTGACATTGTTCAACAAGGAAAGATTCTGAAAGGAGAACAGTGTAACTAAAATAGGCACCTGGATTTGACTCAGGAAAAGTTAAACTCAGAAACCCCGGATGGTAGGGATTACCCATCTCTATACAAAATGGTTCCTAGGATTCCCACGGAGTGATGTTCCCAGTGCTTACTTACCGAACCAAACTAGTGAGTTCTACAGCTATGGCTTGTTACCACCATTACTGAAACCCACTTTGGGGAATAAAAATGTGAGGATTGGACAAAGGAAAAGGTGGTGATCATGAGAAATGAAAAGCAAGTATCCTATAGTTCTCCATCTCAAATTATACACTTAGCAGTTGTGTGGGACCTGGTTCCAGTCCTGCCTCTTTAACAATCAGGAGAGACTCTCTCCATGGAGACCCAGGGAGTGAGGAGATCAGCACCTTCCTCACTTTAAGAGGAACTTTCCCTTCCCTCCTGGAGCCCTCTCCCCATAAGATAAAAGGAAAGGATGATAGAGGGGTGGGAGAAAAGTGGAGATGTGGTTTAAAAAAAAATAGTCACTTCACTTGCATGCCTGGCTCTCAGTTTTCTAGGCTTAAAGATGAGAGAGTACAATTAGAACATTTTTATAATTGTTCTAATGTTATATTTCCTTCCAGCCTATGATCTTAAGAAAAGACGTTAGCATAGAGCTTGCTAAATCACAGGATCAGGCTCTATGGCAATTTTTTGGACTAAGCATGGAACAATTATGGAGCGGTGATGTGTATCATTTTTTTCTCACACCCAAAAAAAATGTGCTGGAAGTGAAGAAAACAACCCCAACCCTAGGCTAGAGGCCATTAAAGTGGGAAGATTGCTTTGCCATCCACCACCAGGTTGGAATACCACTGCCTATGAACCAAACATTCTCCTCCACAGCTGATAAGGGCCCAGGACTACACCAGTCACTTTGATGGAATACAGGGGGGCTTTTGTAATCGTCCCAATTATCTTCTATCCCTTAAAAAAGAAACTACTTGAATTAGCAATGTGAAGCTGATCCCTTAGAACAACTCTGTTCTAAGTGCCCTCAAGGAATCAGAACAAGTTTCAAATGTACGTATGTATGTTGTACATGTATGTGATATATAGGGGCATATGTGACATGTATATATCATAAAATATTTTATTTCTCACACTTCCCCTTGACATAGGGAAAATAGGAAATAGAGAAATTTTACCTTTTTTCTTCTCATGCAATGATAATCCAACTCATGGAAATGTTTTAAATTAGTAATCATCAAATTAATTGCCACCCTGATTTTTTTTTTTTCGAATTCAAAGAAAGGGAACCAGGCCGCAGCAAAATCTTATTTTCTAGTAGTATTTTCAGAAACACATTCACATTATGTCTTTATAGAGAATTAAGAAGTAGCCTTAAAATTTTTCTTATTTTCTAACAACTGAAAGAGGCAAACTCCCTAAGCCCCAGACTAACGCGTCAGGGTTGGGAAGTGGAGGAGGAAGAAAATAAAATATAAATGCTCTAGTGGACTGAGGCAGTTCTTTTAAATAGACCTTGTAAATTTAAATGGGCAATCACGGGACACTTTGGGAACCCTCCCCTCCACAACTCTATAGTTTGCTTCAACAAAGGTACCACGTTCTCTCTTAACAAAACCCGTTAGACATTCCCCTTGCTAGAGTCGTGGTTTGCAGTCATTGATTGTGCTCTGCCCAAGCGGCAGACAAGAACGCCAGCTAGTTCTTTCAGAGTCTATCTCAAAAGCCAGGGGAAGGATGCTCATTTTACAGACTGTCATGTGGTGGGGCGTAGACGGGGTGTTGTGAGCTGGGGCCAGCTTTACAGTTGAGGATTTGGAAATTTAGAAAGCAGTTTTTCTTAGGAAAATAGAGAAGGAAGTAACACTGAAATGACAGTGCATCTGGAGTTGACATGTTTCCCTGTCTGCACTTCTGTCAGGAATTTTAACCTGAAATCCTCTTTTCCGGCTAGGTACCAAACTAAGGCGGGGGTGTTTGCAGTGAATTCAGGGGCCCCCTAAACAAGAGTGGATAATGTCGGGAAGTCCCACAATACGGCTTTAAAATTAGTAGTTATTCCCCCCCCCCCAAACAATTGGGGTTTGTTGGGTGGGTTGTTTCCATTTTTCCATTTCTTTGGCAGGTTTAGAATTAGAGGAGAGGTAAAGGGGAAGAACCAGGGAAGAGGAGTGAAAACCTCGAAGGAGAGACTTTCCGTTTTCTGGAGATCTTCCGGTTTTTTTCCTTGGTTCTAAATTGCTACAGGAATTTTAGTTCTCTCGTCTCTCTCTGTCCAAGCACCTTATTTTTCATCTCTAATACTTCTTCTTTCATATTATCGTATCATTAGTAGTTTGGATGTGATATGTTCAAGTGCTGGGACGGTTGGGGGAAGAAAGGAGAGTTAAAAAAGAAAAATTACCTTAAGTTTGCTATGACTATTTTCACTATTTTAGGGATACCAGATAATCAGGATATGTAATAATTATTTCCCGAGGACCCAAGACATGATGTTGGGAACACTTCTTTCTGTCTCAATTGTAACGGGATTTTAGACATAATCTTTCCCTTTACTCTGAGCCTAGTGTCTTCTATAAATGGTAAAGGTTGTTAAATAAACAATATAACTAAAAGTTGAGGAATTTAGGAAATGGTCACTGGTTAATGTTTTTGCCAATCTCAACCGAAAATGACGACAGTTATAAAATGATGTCTTACTGATACGTCTGGAGCTTCTGTGAAGAAAATGTTCCTGTGGGGAGAACTGGCTTATTCTACTGCATTCTACAGCGGTTTTAAGGAGCTGTTTAGTCTATTCAAATCAGAGGGAAAACAAATTTAAACTGGTTTCTTGTGAAGTTGCTTTGTGTCTCCTTGGTTTCAAATGCACAAGCAGGTGTCGCATGTGCAGTAAATCCTGTTGGGCCTTAAAAGGGGGGTTATTGTTTTTCACCCCTGAATGCTTTTATTCCAACAAACATACACACACACATCCCCATATGTTCGACCTGACAACGGGATTCTAGACAAACAGGGAGAACGACTAAACCAAATACAAGATGCGATGCTCGCAGTATTTAACAGACTGTGAAGCCCCCAAAGAAAACTTGGGCCGAAAGGAAAAACTTCCCATCTTCGATGTATGGCTCATGGCCTGAGGGTCAGAAGCTGCGGCGAGCCTCCAGCAGCTGAGAGCCTGAGGGACAGGCGGGTGCGCAGCACCTCCGTCCCCTGCCCACCGCCGACAGCCAGGCAGTTCGACTTACCCAGGGGTTTAATGGTGTTCTCCGTCGCTTCCTTCTCCTTGGAGCCGCCGCTCGACATAAGTGCGGCGATGGAGAAGGCGTTGGCCCGGGAGGAGAGCTGGGGCTTAGGAGACGCCGTGAACTCCATGGCCCCCAGCGCGCGGTCCTGCTCAGGGACGGGGTCTGCCGAACTGCCGTCCAGCTTCCCCAAGGAAGACAAAGACCCGAAACACAGCGCAAAGTTTCCGAGTGCAGTGACAGACACAGAAGAGCCGGGGACCCCAGAAGACTCAGTTCAGAGCTCCGCACTGGCCTCTCCCCCACCGCAAAGCCCCGGAGCCGCAGAGACTTCGAACCAACTGGAGAGGAAGGAAGAGGACCAACTGGGGACTCAAGCGGGTGCGTACGTCCCAGCGCGCTCCGCAGGACTACAGGCTGCACCGCCCGAAGCCGGAAACGAGCATCAGTTGAGCAAAGCCCAGGGGTCCCTGAGCACCCCCTCTGGGTCTTTCCTCCCTCCCAGCCTGGGTACAGCCAGAGCGTCCCAAGCTGCAGGGAGGTGGCTGGCTACCTGTCGAGCTAGGGCGCCAGCGCCAGGGAGCCCGAGCGCGGGCGTGCGGAGCGCGGCGCGACGGACACTGCGCCCGGGAGCTCGCGGCCCTGCGCCTTAATTTGCTGGCGGCGGCGATCCCGGCGGCCCGCAGCCAGTCAGCGCCTCTCCACGTCACCGCTTCCTGATTCCGCCGCCGGGGGCGGGGCCGTGGGGCAGGCGGGGAGGGCACGCCTAGGGCGCGGCGCCCGCGTGCCCTCGCGCCCCTGCCGGACCCCAGCCCAGCACCCGCTCAGAGAAAGGGGTACCCCCACCACGCTGGCGCAGTTGCTGTGGATACCGCCGCACCCAGGGGCGGGAGCGCTGTGCGCACTGTCCGGAGAGGGCACTTTGTCGCGGCCTAACACCCGGGATCCGGGCGTGGCCCAGTTCGGGAACCCAGATCAGAAAAAGCTTCTGGAAGTTCTCACTTCTTCCATTCCTTTTCTTACCCGCATTCAAAGTTCCAAAAGAAAGTCGGGAAGTACTAAGTAGAGCGGAAACTGGCGTAGCTGAGCAGGCGCCAACCGGCCAGGTCCCATACTCTGGAAGACTCCCAGGGCTGAGACTCCTACCCGATGGTACCTAAATTCTGTCTCCTTGACCGTGGGGCTGACAAACGCAGCCCTGAGAAAGATAAGCTGAGGGAGAGCTGGGAGCATTCGGCAAAGGATGCTGCTCTCAGAACCACGGGATCTGCTGCGCACCGGCGCACCTCTCGCCTGGGGTTCCTATTCGCAAGAGGGACTCTGGAAAGTGGGGCGGCGACGAAAAGGAAGAGAAGGTCTGGGCTCGGAGCCCTGCGGGGACCACGCGACGCGCAGGGGGAGAGTGCGAGCCTTACAGCTCCCGGGCAAAGCGGACACTGAACTCTCAGCTTTTGCAAATGCGGCTGCGAGCAGGACTTCCCATTGCCGCGTATGAGGGCGTCCTGTTGGCCCTGTTCAGCTTGAATAACTCAAATTCTCCGAATTCGCAGGATAATCCGCTTCACTTGGAGCCATGTAAACTCAAGCTGACATACATACTCAAACCGTACATGTAAATATTTGCTTTCCTTTCCAGCCAGTAGGTCTGGCGATTAGGAGCCTCTTGCTGGGTCTTAAAATTTTTTTCAATTAAAATTAAAATTAATTTAAAATAAAATAGTTCCCATTTCTCACTGCGCCACCCCAAACTCCTGAAATAAAATTATGGGGGAAAACTGAAAGTCAGAACAGCTGTTGAGAACGTTTGCGTAAACAAAATGATGACATCCAGGAGAGTCAAGATTTAAGCCTGTCTTGGTTATCCTGTTGTCAATAGTTTTTAAGAAGGTGCTGCATGAAGGTGACTAAAAAAAGCACTCTGATATCATTATCGAAGTGCAAAGTGTCTATACGTAAATGTTTGGGAAATTCGTAAAACTATACACTTTGGTGCTGGAAGGCGTTTATGCAGTTGTTTAGCCGGTCTCCATTTGCTTTTGAGAGAGAAAAACTGCCCGGAGTGGCCGAGGGGCGCATCTCCCCTCTAGTCCACTCCACCGGCTGGAGGTAGACGGGAGTGCAGGACTCACACTCCAGGCCCCAGCCCTGATGAGACCCTGGCCCTGCAGCTGTGGCTGGGCGGTTCGCGGCACTTCGATAGTAGCTAACGACGTCTGGCGACCAGGCTTTCAGATTAAACTGCGATTAAGAACAGAGGCTAACCATGGGATGCATCTGAAGATCAGTTTCCATTCTGGAATCCTTTGCTGGTTTGGGACAATCCAAACCCAACCCGGGCCCTTCGGTTATCAAAGCCTCCAAATCCCCCTAGACACATACACCACCTTCTCGATGTAAGTGACATTTCTTCCTTTGGAATATAGGGCGCACACTGATTCCTTTCCTGTATCAAATACTTAGGGTTTGTCCAGGAAGAAAGATTTCCCTCTACAAGTGGGGTTTTCTTGGGGGGCATGTCATGGTTAGTGTAGATCTTGATATATGTATAAGCTTCAACAGAGTGTCTGAGATCTTGTTTGCTGGATTTCGTTTTTAAAAATTTTCTCTGGAATTATACCTCAACTAAAAAAAAAAACAACAACCTTGTGCTTGCAGAAGAAAAGCCGTGTCTTTTTTAAATCACCTTAATGGCTCATACTGGAATTTGAATAGTATTATGAGAATAACATTTTCAGAAAAATTGACGGAGCAAGAGGAAAACTAAATTGCCCCAACTCGGTTTCTGTCTCCTTTGCAAGTGCCAGCGCGGCCTTAGCCCAGTTCTGTGTATCTCGTGTGCAGGAAACCCGGACTGTTCATCCTATTAAAAGGTAAAGCACTAAGCAAGAAAAGCTGAGCGATCGGTAGGAGGCGGGAGGCAATCCAGGGGAATTGAAAAGGCCACTTAAACAAATCCGGGCGCGAAAGGTGAGCCATTTGGGGATCCCTAGGCTATGCATCTTGTTGGTGTTGAAACCGCGGCAGTAAAACACATGCTGCAACATTATTATCGGGGGCACACTGTCCTCCTCTTAGATTTATTGCCTTTGCAAATCAATATAGTGCTATAAAAACGGGGAACCTGTGCTGCGCAGAGAGGTACTGTCAAAGAATGATTCAAAGCCGTCTGAAGCGGGCAGTGCCCAATTCTGAGGTCCGTTCAAAACCCCACAGAGAGAGCGAGTTAACAGATAAAACCACGCGCTGGGGGTGAAACTAAGCAATCACATTAACTGGTCCCTAGGCCTTCTTAGGCTGAGGACAGGCTGCGGGGGCTGCTTTGGGGAACTGGAAAGTACACTGGACTTGGAAAAGTCTTGAATCCTGACTTTAACGCGTATTAGCCTGGAGACCTCTCAAAGTTTCAGTTGCATCACCTAACTTAGAATAAGGCTAATAATTCATTCCTACCTGGAAGATAGCTCTATGGATTAGTGCGATAATGTGCATAAAACGCCTAACACATAACTAACACCAACAGTTACCCCAATATAAATAAAACATAATATAGAATAAAATTCTATTTAATTTTTGAACTGCAAATGGATCACAGTGACACCTCTCTCATGCTTATGTAAAGCTGTGTAGATAGTTTGGGAATGTACACAGAGGACTGGGGCCACGCGGCGGTACTGGACCGTTATTTACATCCGGTTTAAACTTTGGAGCCTAGGAATGTAAGAGTTTGTTATGTGTCTTCAGTTTGGTTATATGGAGTTTGATTATATGGAGGACTGGAAGAAGTCTCCTTATATATGCCGCATTTTCAAATTCTCATTTGTAGCCACCAGAACTCAGAAAATAGTCGACCACGAGAACGGTCCAGGAAGCAATCGGTTTCCCGCTTGTGGCCAATTGTCTCTCCTTTAACGAATACCAGCGCAAACCCCTTCGCTGGGGGCTTCAGGAACCGGTCCCTGGCAGGTCTCGCTGACCATCCGCAGGCGGGCGCCGGGGTCGAGAACAGGGCCAGGGCGGCCGCGCGAGATGCCAAGCGGAAGGCGCCGCCCTGCAGCCGCGGTTGGCGGCGGTAGAGAAGGGGAAAAAGGATACCCGCTTCTCCGCACAAGGGCAGCTGCTCCCGAACGTGGCCAGAGATCCCTTCCCTCTCCTCTCTCCAGCTCTTTCCGGTAGAGTTTTAAAAGCGACAGTAACGGGCCTCGGTGCCTTTGGATTCATAAATTCGGCTTACATAACAGGAAAGACAACCCAAGCAGTGTGGGGAGGGCGGTGGCAGCCCCTCAGGGACCGCTGCAGCGCGTCCTCGGGGCGCGCCGAGAGTAGCGCGCGGCCCCGTGCGGGATAGGGAGCGCGCGGCGCAGCCTCGGATTCACTGCGCGGCGAGAGGGCCGGTCGGAGCCTTTCCTCTGTGGAGCCCGAGCCTCGGCTCCCACGCACACCTCGGCGGGTTTAAATTTTCTCGAACCGTAGTGGTCCCGGAGAAACGCCTCCTCCCAGCCCAGGCCGCACGAAGTGACCCAGAACGTCCAGGCCTCGTGCCGACCCCGGAGGCCCCTGGGCCAGACCGCTCGAGGCGCCCTTGCCCAATTCGAGCTGTGAGGGTAAAACAAACAGCCAGCTCTTCAGTTTGTCATCTGAAAGTTCCCGGGTGGCGTGCGTGCGTGCGCGCGTGCATTCAGCTCGGGACTTCGCTCGCGCCCAGCTGTGGCACCGAGTAAAGGGATGTACCAGCCTAAGGCAGATCGCGCCCATGTCCAAGGCCCCATCGTCAGGAGGTGAAGGAAAAGATCCTTCGGGCTGGAGCCCGTGGCGCTGTGACAATAACCCGCCTGGCTTCAGACTCCAGGCGGCCGGCAGCTGTGGGCGCACACAGCCTCCACAGCCCGGCCACGGAAGCCTGCGCGCGACCCCCAGGCCGCCCACCGAGCCTGCCCTAGGTCTCTTCGCATCCCCGCCGCGCAATGTCTGGGGCCTCGCAGACCCTCCCCCGCTCCCTGAGCGCCGTCCCTCACAGCCTGCACACAGGACCTCCCTCAGGGCCACAACTCTCCCGCTCCTCCCTGCAGCCACTCGCTTCCATGTTCGTCCCCCACTTGCTCACGACCACAGGGACCAGCCCTCTGCTCCCCAGTCTCCTCCTAGCCCGGGAAGAACTCGCGCGCTAGCATCGGGTACAAAACTCTCATGATCCCAGGAACTGAAAAACAAAAACAAACCAAACCTCTCCTGACCCTGTCTCCCCCAACCCCTGCACCCTCCTTTCTCCTCTTTCCCCTCTTCCTCCGCCTCCGCTTGTGCTCCCGCCTACCTTCTGCAACTCTTCTGTTGGGCGGAGGCCGCCTTTCCCGTCCCAACCTGGCTGCTAATGGATGCTCTTTAAACTTTAGGTATTTTGTACACCATGCATGATTTTTGCGTGAATTTTGACTTTTTAAATTACTGCATTAAAATATTATTTTCTTGATGGAGTTTATTTTGCATTCCTCTAAATTATGGGTTCTCACCCTGGTCCCAGGCCTGTCAGAAAGGTAAAGAATTTGGTAGAGAATACACTGATGATAATAAGTAAAGGGGGGATTTCAGCACAAATCTGTAGCTTCGAAAGTGCAACATTTACTATCAAGGCGTGCAGTGGGCTATTAAGCGGGAACCCCCAAGAGGGGGAGAAAAGCGGACAACGGATGCGTCCCCAGCTTCAAGATGAAAGTCCAGTCCCCTGGCTCGCCTAGCCGGGGCAGCTGCGCGGGGGCCTGCGTGGATGGCACACAGGGAGCCAAACAGGCGATCCGAGGGTGTCTCCTGAGCTCCAGTTTGTTACAGGTTTAAAAACAAACAAACCCAAACTGATGAGACCACTTCCGTAGAAGAGCAACCACGGTTGTATTGCGAGTGCCTTTCTCTCAAAAAGTAGCGCCACTTTGGGGGATGTCACCGAGTTAAACTTATAACAATTGTCGCATTTCAGAAAATGACCCAGCTTCCCACCAGCAACTGCGCATTGGCAGTGTCCCCTCTGGTGATTGCTAGAGCACCTCCACACATCCTCCAATCACTTCTCACCTTCACTCTTCAGGAGCTGGAGCCAACTGTTTGGTGACAACCTATCCACATTTTTGTCAGGAGGTTTGGGATGTAAAGGTGGGGAAGACTCAGGCAGGAAGCCACCCCCCAGGTCTCTGCTGCCAGCACCTTTAGCAAGTCACCCCAGAACCCATTGATTGAACTTCATCTTATTCCCAGCAGCGGAAAAATTCATGCTGTAAGGGCTTGGATGCCTATTCCCAAATTATCAGCTGCTCCAGATGACATGTGTTATGTAACGGAACAAAGTTGTATACATCTAATAAAAGATAAAGAATGTGGAGTATCTGTTTATTCATCCAATATTACCTAGTACTTAAACTGGGCTGGGTACTGTGCTAGGCTCTGAGCAGAAAATAGTGATCAGAACCCCAACATTCCTGCCTCCTGCAATTTATAGGCTGGTGGGAGACTTCGATAATAAACATATAAACAAATACAAGAAATAGGAATTGTGATAAAGGCTTGAGGAAACCAGGAACAGACATAGAGAATTCCTATTTGTGGGCACTCATCCACTCTGGGCCAGGCACTGGCTTGTTGAGGTGGGAATGGGGTTGGACAACTAGCATAAGATCCTTATTCCTCAAAGGTTCAAAGCCTAGCTGGGAGAGGTATAAAAAAAGTATCCATATGCAAAATATACATGACATTCCCCTCAACATTTTGCTAAAGGAACTGTTAGAATGTAGAGGTGTAATGGCTTAATGTTAAATACACATAAGGCAGAATAAATGACTTTAATAAAAGCCCTCGTGGAGGAAGATGTTGGGTTGTGCTGCTTCTGTTTTCACACCTGTAAAATATGGTTAGCGATGATAATATGTCCTCAAGTTTGTTGTAAAAGTTAAATGAAACAATGCCTGTGTAAGGGCAAAGGACTTCACAGGCATTACTATTTGCCAACCCTGGAACTGGGAAAAAGCTGCCTTTCTGATTTAGGGATGATGTAAACTCGATCTGATCAAGGAGACATGGTCAAGAGCCACAGTTTCAAACCCTGTACTCAAGGAGTTTGAGAAACAAATCTGGGGTCTGTGTTGGGTCTCAGGAGCTCTACCCTGAGGGAGAAACCCACATGCAGCCAATGGCAGGGGGCAGCTCCCTGCACATGCCAGACTGCTGTGAACACCCCAGCTGGGGCTGGAGTGGCAGGAGACCCACAGTCTTCCTTGAGGCTGGATCCGGGTCTGTTAAGTATTTTGAGGCGTTTGGGTATGGTTCAAGTCCTGGGTACCAGCTTTTCAATGCATTTCAGAGACCACCTATTGTGCATTTAGTATGTACCAGGCACTGCCCTAGAGGCGTTTCATGAAATATATAATGTTGACAATAATATAAGTCAGGTAGTATTATTATGTGCATTTTTTAGTTGCAGAAAATGAGGCTCCAAAGGCTAAGCGCCTCACTTGCTCAAGGGCACATGGACAGCATCAGGGTTGAACAGGATGTGATACTGGTCTGTGTAACCCAAGTCTGTTCCAACCTCAATCTTAACCTCCATTTCTATCTTAACCTCAATTAGTCAATTAATCTTAATCTCGGTTTCTATCACTAACTTGCTCCATTTGCTGTAACAGAAGCAGTTTGGAGGAAGGGGCTGGATATCTTGGCCTGTTTGTAAGTAACAGCCCCAGAACCCGGAAACACGTACATTTCTTCGTTATCTGCCCACAGGGACCCCGGACTATGGCAGAAATGGGCAGCTGTGACTGGAATGCCAGCATCCACTCTCCCGGCGCACAAAGCAAAAGGCGGGCCAAGTAAAGGTCTTTCTCTGCCCAACGTGGACCGCGAACCCGGGCGGCCTTTGTAATTGTCTTTTTTCTTTTCCAAGGGTAATTACCCAGTAATCTGCAGATTTCGAGGGGGCAGCAGAGACTCAGAGGATCGCATACAGCTCTGCGCCGGTCTGTGCTGTTGCACTGGTGCCCGCGGTGCTCTCTTTCATGTGGCCTGCGCTCTGGTCAGGGCACCCTTTCCTGTGGCACTCGTAGTCTCCGCATACACCCAGATTTTGGAGGCGGGCTGCCAGGGTTCGAAGCCTGCGCTGTCTTATGCTGGCCATCTGTCCCCGGGCTGTCTGAACCGCTCTGAGCCTTAGTTTCCCTAGTTGTAAAGGGGGTGTGTGTGATTCTGGTCCAGACCTCTGCAAACGGCTGTGCGGATTGCAAGACACGATGTGGAACGCGTCTTGTGCTGTACCAGGCGCGGGTGGAGCGCTTGGTGAGCGGCTACCCTAGCTAGGGCGACGCGAAGGCAGGAGTCAGATACTTTCCTCCGCGCTGGAGAGGCGCGGACACACGGAGCCCAGGGGCTTGCAAGGCGTGCTTTCGCCTTTCGGGACTGGGATCCATTGGTTCTCTCTCCCACTATCCCACTCCATCCTTAGCAGCCATCGTTAGTCCCAGACCTCCTCTAGAGGTGGACTCTGACTCCTGAAGACCCCTCCCAAGCCGACGCTATGGCGATTGAATGGTGGAGGGACAGAACCAAAGCCCTTTTTCTGTTCTGGTTCTGGGCCTCTCACCCAGGACCTGAGGACAGAGGTTGCCACACAGATGCAGAGTTAGAGCCCCCGCCCCGGCTGATCCCTGTTTGGTCGGCGCAGTGACGGTGTCGCTGGCGGCGGCGGGGGCCTTCCCGTGGCTGCCCCGCCATTTAATCAGGGCTATTATCAGACTTGGCTTGCAGGATGGCGCCGGCCGAGCTTTACCCCCATTAGCACAGGGCAGAGTGGGGGTTGGGCCTTGAGACCGCAGCACGTCCGGCCAGCTGTAGCATTTCTGGGGGCTATGAGAAAGGCAGACCCGGTGGCTTTGGCTGTCTAAACCCAGTCTTTCTCGGGCGGACATTTCATTAGAATTTTGTTTCCTAGCTCCCCATCGACTCTTACTAGCTCTGTGCCATCGGGGCAAATCACTGAACTTCTCTGAACTTCAGTTTCCTCATCTATAAAGTAGGTCTAGATAGGTACGGAACTCAAGGTTGTGAGGATTACATAAGATGAGGCATCTTATATGTAATGTCGAGGACCTGCCGCGCACGAATGGTGTTACTACCACTACTGCCCAGGGCTTAAGGACTTGCTGGTTTTCCCCACAACTGACGGGGTGACTAACTAGGTTCAAGAGTCACCCCACAATTTACTGCCTGTGTGACTTTGGGCAAATGACTTTGGGCAAGTCACTTCTATGGGTAGCATCCTAGTACATCATTGGACTGTTGTGCACATTAAATGACTTGACACATGCGGAATGCTGAAGGCAGAGTAGGCTCTCTTTAAGAGAGCTCTTTGTTACTAGCAAAATGTTTTTACAAACCCCACACTTAAAAAAAAAAAAAACCCTACAAGCAGGCAACTGTCTCCTGTCTCCTAATCCTAAAGGATATTCACGTGGCTGGGCGCTCAGGTTTAGGCTTAGGGGAAAGGGGGTGTGAATCATCAACAGCATCTTTGGCCTCCAGAGTTTCCTCTTTGCATTTCCCACACGATGCCCTATTGACGGTCCATTTGCAGATAAAAGCCCAGCATCAAAATCAGTCACCATTAGTTTTGGAAGGCTGCTAAAAAAAATTAGCGTTCACAGCAACCCTGGTATTGTCAGCATAGTTTCTAATCAGTAAAGTGTAATTAGCAAAGCAGGGCTAATTATTAAAGTGACCTTTTAAGGAGCAAATGTTTGTGAATGGTTGTTAAGTGGGATGTGCTGGGCACACTGCCCAACTCCATGGACCGAATGGGGATTCTTTCTTTCTGTTCTCAGCTTTAGCCAGGGCTGCTCCCGCTCTCCAGCTTCCCCCAAAGCTTAGCCTTGTTTTTGGATTGACTGTCCCCTTCAATAGCATGTAAAGCACATGGCTCATAAAAATGGCTAAAGTGTTTCAAGTGCTTGCATGTGCCAGGAAATAGCTTAAGCACCTTACCTGTATTATCTCATTTGATCCTCTCTCTTTTACAGATGAGGAAACTAAGGCTCAGAGAGGCTATATAACTTACTATAAATCATACAGCTAATAGGTGGTGGAGCATAGACTGAAACTAATGTCTGCCTTTCCCCCGAGCTCTTATTCAGCCACCCCCAGCGCTATTAGCCTCTACTCTCTGCATCTCTAAAACCACTTTGAAACTGATGGCAATTCACCTAGTCTGGAGGAAAACAAACGAAAAACCTCAGAAAGTTCCCCTGCTTCTCAGGAGGCACCTAAGAGTAGAGGCTGCAACACCTGGCAGGGGCCTGAGGGCATTTACTAGTCAGCATCACTTACATTTGGGCCACCATTTACTCTTTTGTAAAATGATTGCACACTTCTTATATTTTATAATTGTTAGATATGTATTGTATAACTAACATTTGGTGAGACCTAATGTATATCAAATCCTGTGGTAGGTGTTTTTATATACATTGTTTCATTTTAAAATAAATTTCATAAATTTTATTTTATAATAAATATTGTCTGTTTTGCAGGGATTTGGTGATGATCCAATGAGTCAAATTTTTGGAAGCATTTTAAAAAGAGTTTATTATAAATAAGTGTTTATTGCTTATATTTAAAATTCTGAAAAAATGTATTTCGTAAGACAGTGATTTTTCAACGTGTGATTCAAGGTCTACCTGAATCTGAAGAACCTAAGACTTAGGTGTATTTCTTGGCTCCACTCAGAGCCCACAGACTCAGGGCCCCTGGAGTTAAGGTAGGAGGGGGAGTGGAGGGAATACATATTTAAGCCAAGCACCTCCAAGAGGCTGCTGAACTCCTAGTATTTCTCGTGGTACTACAGGCTTCCTACTGGCCACATTTAGCTTGGATTTGACTAGAGAAAAAGAGAAACAAGAACTTCCCATCTCCTCTGAGAAATGTTCTATGACGAGTCAAAAAAATCCTGCATTGAAACCTGGAACTTTCATAATTTCTTACCACACCCTTAACCCAAAAGGGTGGCTTCTTGTTCTGATATGTAGTTTTTCTCAAGGGTGCAACTGGAGAAAAGAAAAGCCACCACCAACACCACCCACCTCCCACATACACACATTACATAGAGGACACCGTTGGAGGTTACTGTCCTTCACTTGTATTAGTACAGAACAGGCGCCAAGACATTTTAGAATATTTGAAAAAGTGAGAAAGGTCACTAAAATCCACCCCTTCCCCCATCTTATGGATGAGGAGATTGAAAATTGAGGCCTAGGTAAGAAAGTGGCATGACCCAAGTCAGGCTGCTGATCAGGTCTTTGAACCATCACTTGAAATCGATGCTTGACATGAGCCCTTCAAGAAGAGCTCTCCCTGGGAGACGGAAGCCCTCTCATTAGCTATCTTTGATTTCCTATTTTATGTAACTGTCCCTTTCCTGAGTGGTGGCACACACATAGTGAGCTTCTTAGTGATGACCAGGAATACTACACAACTGCTCTGAGAATTGAAATTGAATTTTGTACCAGGGCTTCACTTGGCCTTAAGCAGAGAAGATCTGAAGCCTTGTCCTTGTTTGTCTTCAAGGATTCAACTTCTGGAGGAGCTCCTTGCCATCTAGGTGGCACAATAGTCATCTTTGGACTTTAAGGTTGACAGACTTCCATGACTGATTTACTCTTTTGTAGGGGAGGGAATGGGGCAACATTTCCACATAACCAGATAAAATATTAGTATTTGAAACAAAATTTTTAAGAGAAGGGGATGGGTTAAAATAATGTATGCATTAATTAGGATTCTACATTGTGAATAATGGGAAATTCTTTCAATCTGATTTGAATAATAAAAGGAATGTGTAGGCCCATTGGCTTAAATAGTTTAGGGATAGCTTCTGCTAAGGTGTAATCCAAGGATCAAGGGAAATCCTCTCTATTTCTCATCTCTGACTTCTTGGAGTTGGTGCTATTATTGTCAGGCTTCCCTCTGGGGTCACAACATGACTTCAGCCGGCCTCATGACCTCATTCTTCCTTGTTTGCACCCATTAGAAAATAGTCTCTCTCCTCCAGTAGCACCTGCAGAGAAAGGAGCCCAAAAATATCTCTTTGCATCTCATTGGCCCTGATTTGAGCTCAAATCAAATCAGTGCCCACCCCTAGAATCTGGGATAGAGGAAGTCCTCCAAACCACATGACTGAGACCAGACAAGAGGTGAATTCATTAAGGAAAAATGAGATTACTATTGACAAGAGAGGAGACAGTGGTTGTGGGGAGACCATCCATGGTAGCTCACCTGGGTGTGCCAGGGAGGTGGGAAAGGCAGGAGGGAATGCCTTTACCCACCAAAGTAGTTAATTTCCAGCTTTTGAAACAAAGACTGGAGCAACAGATATGATGCTCAATCTTTCAAAAATCCCCACAATGACCATAAAGTGGCAGTCAGTGAAGATGTGTCACCAGCAGATCCTGCCCTTCAAAACTTATTTCCTTATGGAACAATCTAAATGGCCCTAAGCTAGCGGGAGAGGAATTGAGGAAGCTGAGTGAAAACAAAGCGGGGGATGTGGTAGGAATATAAAATGTTTGTGCCAAGAAGAGCTCTTAGAGATCATCTAATGTCAAACTCATTTTAAAAGAATCTGAGCCTCTGAGAGGTCATGACCATATTCAAGCTTGAGAAACCTTGCTTAAGATTTTTTTTTTTTGCTCTTTCCAAGAAACCTGGACTGTGTTTTCCAAACGAATAATTGTAGAACACAGGTTGCTTCAGATGTTGCCTGTTTTTGTAAATCTTAAGAGCTAAAGACGTTTTTTACTTTTTCAAATGGTTAGAAAGAAACCAAAAGAATAATAATTTTTGCCATGGGAGATTATGTGAAATTCAAACTTCAGTGTCCACAAATAAAGTTTTATTGGAGGGGTTGGCAAACTTTTTCTGTAAAGGGTCATACAGTAAATATTTAGGTGTTGCAGGCCATATGGTTTCTGCCACAGTTATTTACCTCTGCCTTTGTAGCATAAAAGCAGCCACAGACAATATGCAAACAAATGAACGTGGCTGTGTTCTGATCAAATTTCATTTGTGGACCCTAAAATTTGAATTTCATATAATTTTCAAATATCACAAGATGCTATTCTTCTTTTGATGTTTTTTCAACCATTCAAAAATGCGGAAACCTTTTTTGGCTAGTAGGCTGTGCAAAAACAGGTGACTGCCCAGATTTGGCCCATGAGCCATACTTTGCAGATCCTTGTTTTATTGGCTGCTTTTGTACTCCAGTGGCAAAGCCGAGTAGCTGTGACAGAGACCATGTGGCCTACAAAGCCTAAAATATTTACTAGTTGGTCTTTTGCAGAAAAACTTTGTTGATTCTTACTCTAGAATGGTACTTCTTAAATTTTAATTTGCATAGAAAGCAGCTGGGGATCTTGTTAAAATGCCAACTATGATTCTCTAAGTCTGGGTCAGTCTAGAGATTCAGCATTGCAACAGGTTCCAAGGTGATGCTGTTGTTGTTGGTCCATGGACCACATTTGTAGGATTTCACAGGCATTCTTCCAACATCCTATTATCAAAAGCCTCGGAGGAACTCCTTTCTGGCCCCACCCCCACTTGTTGAATTAGAATCATTTTTGCAGAAGGGTGGGAATCTTCATGTTATATAAGCTCTCCTGTGTTTCTTTTTGAGAACCATTGATCTCGATGTTTTAACAGAGATTCAGTGACAAATTCATTAAGGGTACCAGTCAGACAGTTGGTTCTGATGGGATTTTAGTGGCTTTTTGTTCAACAAAGAATTAATAGCATATTTTTAAAAGGCATTAATCATCTAGTTATTATAGCAGAAGAATTGTTTATTTTTTGTTTAATCTCCAGGGACTCAATGCTGCTTATAGCATCTTGATTTTACATGAAGGCAGTGATTTAGGCATGTTGATTGCAAGCACCCTGGCACCCCCTCCATCTTTCCCATTTCAGTTGTGCATTTATGACCTGCCAGGCCTATTAATGTGCAGACAGGTTTAAAGAGCAGGAATTGGATTTTATGTTTTCTGTATAGTAGCAAACCAACCTTTCCTATATGACTTCATTAAACCCTTTTATTGTGTCATTCCTCTTTCCTTCCTCCCTCCATTCTTTCCTTTCCTTGATGGCCCTCCATCTTGAATTTTTGATCTTTATTTCCAACCTTAGTAAACTTAGGAAGAATTAATCTTTCAAAAATATGCAACTTTCATGTTAGAGCTAAGAAAGAAAAGAGGAATGGAGAGCCTTTACCAGACATGGGATTTGGGGCTTACAAAATGTGAGTCAAAACCTGGTTCCTGTTACAACAAGAAGTAGATAACCTGAGAGCCCTGAAGGATGGAGAATTGAACACACTGGGCCCTAATTGAGTGGGGGATCTGCATTGTGACATGTGTCAGACACAGTTCAAACCACATTCATGACACTGTGGCTCACGTGAGTGGAAAAGCGCTACCTGTTTTCTTCTTTTTTATGCTTGCTAATGACTCAGAGACAGCCTTCTCATTCGGTCTGTGCACTTGATCATAGACGCGAGGACTGTCAGTACCGTCTGCTTCTTACAGGAGAGATTTGAGACACTAGGGAATGAAGAGGTGGGTGGAAGCAAACATTTCATTTAGAGGCTGCATAGTTTAGGGCATCTAGAGGAATTACTAATCTATAACTAATCTAGGTTCTGATTGCTTCAAATTGGACCTTGTTAGGCATTTTTGTTTTCATTTCAATTAGCAGAATTTCTTTGGAAAAGAGAAAATTAAGTAGATGAAATTTAATAATGATAGTTTTTGTTTGGAAAGGGAGGACTATCTTGAATGTTATCGAGCAAACTCTTATTTAACTAAGTTATGGTGATAAAGAAAAAGTAATATTCACCTACAAAAATGAAGCCAACACACACACACATACACACACTATACACACACACACACACCTCAGGGTTGATAGTGGTGAGCACAGAGAGCCTTCCACTCCTGACTGGATGCTCACCGTAATGCAGAATAATTAGCCTGCTAGCTTAAAAGGCTGCAGAATAAAAGAAACCTGAAAATGAAAATCCTCTTAGACCTCTTAGAAGAAATTATGTGGATTTGCTAAGTACACAGACTGGCCCTCTTAAAAGGGAGATAACCACTTTAACTATTGCTTTGTAAAAAGAACCCATGAGGCCAATTACAAGTCTTATTTTACATTAGTGATTTTACACCAGTAAAAATAACCACCTAGGGTCCTTCCTGGGGTGTTGTTATAAAACAAAAACCAAACAAATTTGGAATCTGTTTACATTTCAAAGATAAAGTAGCAAAGTGTAGTAAAGAGGCCACCAGATTAGGAATCAGAAAACCAGAATTTTCCTGGCTCCTTAGAGCAAGCCTGTGAGCCTGAGTCTATTTCATCTGCAAGAGATAGGAAAGATATCTGCCCAGCCTTCGTGGTATTTTTTAAATCAGTTGTAGTAAAATTCATGGTAGTTTCATGAAGCACAAATGAAATAATAGATACAAAATTGCTCTTTGAAAATTATAAATTCTAACAGAAGATATTTTGGAAGGTTGCAATAAGTTTATCGAGACTTTAGTTAACAGCATTTACGTGATTATTTGAACATCCAATCATGTTCCCCTCTTCTCTTTTCCCTCCTAGCCTCAGGTTTCCTGATATCAAAAATTATATATAATGTCAGAAAGGTCTGGAGACTGATATTTCTTTCTTTCTTTTCTTTTTTAGAGACAGGGTCTTGCTCTGTCACCCAGGCTGGAGTGTGCAGTGGTGTCATCATAGCTCACTGCAACCTCAAACCCCCAGACTCAAGTGATCCTCCTGCCTCAGCCTCCCAAGTGTTGCCCAGCCTGGTCTTGAACTCTTGGGCTCAAGGGATCTTCCCACCTCATCTTCCCAAAGTGCTGAGATTACAGTGTGAGCCACCACACTCGACTGAGACTGATCTTTCTTGATGACTGATCATACATTCTGTGGTAGCTAGCCTCCCAGATGGCCCCCCATGAAACCATTTCGTGGTGTGCCCCACCCCCAACACACACATATTATACCCAAATTGGCTTGTGTGATGGAAAGAATGCAGCAGAGGTGATGGTGTGTCCCTTCCAACATTAGCTTATAAAATACTGAAGCTTTCACCTCCCACTCCATCTCTTTCTCTGGGGGAAGCAATCTGTCTTGTTATGAGCAGCTCTATGTAGAGGCCCATGTGGCTAGAAACTGAAATCTGTTGCCAATGCCTGGCTTAGAAGCAGATCCTTCAGCCCGAGTCAAACTTCTAGAATGATTTCAGGTTTGCCAATCAGCTTGACTACAGCCTCATGAGAGATCTTGAAATAGAATGACTCAGGAAAACTGATTCCAGATTTTTGACCATTGTACATGGTATGAAATTATTTTAAGCTGCTAAATTTTGGAGTAATTTGTTGCACAGCAAGGCATAACTTATATAGGTTCTAACAGGGAGAGCAAATGGCAGAGATGCAGAGGATAAATTCTTTTAATTAGAGAGAACTTGACAAAGAAAGCCTGTTGGGCATACATTTCATTACTCATCAGGATAGCTTTGATAGAGATGTGAGAGGCAAAATGTCAATATATAGTAATTTAATCTAATGACACATTTGGATCTTGATATTGCCCTTGAATCACAGTGCACAGTCCAAGCAACTGTACAGCATGAGGAGTGGAGCTCACTGAGGAGCAACGTGGGTCAGTGAGGCTCTCGCCAGGAAAAGAGAGTTCATGCACTAGCTCAATGGGGGGAATTTGATGTGGTGATCCTGCCACAGAGCTTGAAAAAGCCGAAAAATCCAATTAGAGAATGGGAAGACAACCCAGATCAGTAATAACAAGAAGCTGCTGTCACTCTGATGACTGGAGAAATCAAAAGCTGGTCCATGTGGCAGTGACGAGAATGACAATGAAACCCACAGAGAAGCAGCCGCTGCTGGGGATGCTGCCCAGAGTGGAGACAGATGGGGAGAAATGCTTCCTCGGGTAGCCTTAACCTTCCACCAGTCCCGCTGTTGGCTGACCTAACCAGAATCCATTTGTAAAGAGAATCTTGGAAATGTAATTTGCCAGAGTTGCCCCCTTGTGAAACAGAGCAGGGAAAGGGTGGAAAATAGGTCAGAGAACAAACAAAGCGCCCTCACACTCCACCTTTTGCTACTCAGTGTCTGTTCTCACATTCCTACCCGTATTTATTTCCCAAGCAATATCAACTTTGTGCTTCCACCATTCATGCAAATGAAGACTCTCATCTTCTCATGAAGGGGAGACACAAAGTCCCATCGGTCATTTCCATGTCCACTGTTACCCATGTCAAAATATAGAATCACCAGGTAATATACTCTATAGTCATTTTAGGCAGTTCAACCATCTCTTCCACATACCTACTGCAGTCAACCTCATTTTTTCTAAGTCTTTCATCAACTGGGCAACTTAGTCACTGCCTATGAATAAGAGTAGATCCATACCTCGGGACATCTCTTCTTCTAGACAAAGTGGACAACCAAATGTACTGCTTGAGAGTCCCTTCTCCACTGTCTCTGAGGCCATTCTAGAGTGGAACTTTAATGTGGCAGCTGAAACTTCCAGTTGGAAATAGCTGATCATGCCAATATGTATGTAAACCAGGCCCAAGTGTTTTCTTCCTTCAACAACTGGTCATAGGAAACCATAGGAATAGACTGAAGAAGAAGTGGTGGCATATTGAAAAAAGTGCCCAGGTAGACACCTACTTGCTTAAGCATTTTACTTGAGCCATCCAGACCTGCTCAAGCTCAAACTTATACATATGTGTGTGTGTTTATATGTATATACATATATGCATATATATTTCCCACCTGATGATGGATCACTTTTGTGCCCACCTCAATTTATGGCTTGATAGGTCACAAAACATTCCAGTTCAATGTGAGCGGCTTGTAGCATAGTCGTTTGGTGTCCTACACTTAAGTGTTCAGTCGCTTTCAGTACCCAGCAGTAAGCCAGAAGCTGTTCTCAAAATGAAAAGACTTAGCAGAACAGGACATGGCTATATTCTAAAATTTAGGGGTCTGTACAGGATCCTTCTATTGTGGCTTGCCAAAGGGCCCATATGGTATGCTAATTTGCAATCGACACTTAAAGCGCTATTTGATCTGGTCAGAAGATCAGAGGTCGGAAGATGTGAGTTGCCGAGCAGCTTGTACTGCAGCTTGGACAAACTAAAGAGCCTTCTCAAAACTAGTAGTCTTACAAGTAACTCAGTAAAAGACCTGTAGCAACAAATTCAAATGAGGGAACTATTGCCTTCAAAATGTAAAGAGGCTCACTAAGCGTTGTACCACCAATCAAGGTGAATCGATTTGTCATTCATTTTCACCAAATGTTCCACTGTCTCTCACCAACATGTTCCTGAACATCTAAAAGTGGCAGGAGCCATGAATTGTTGTGGGATTTATTTTCCAACTGTTAGAATATACGTGTCTTACTAAGGCATCTAGGTTCAGTCAACATGGTGTTTTCAATGTGACTGAGCTACATGGTGTACTCTGGAATGTCAAAATGATCAGACTTCATGGACAACATTATGACAGAAAGGAGAAGAGCTGACATAGTCTCGAGGAAAAAAAGTGAAAGTATATTGCTGTTCCTACCAAATGAAAGCTAACTGATTCTGACTAAACTTGCTAATTGATATAAAAGAAAAGGCATTTGTCAAATCATTAGTCACATACTAAGTGCCAGGGGTTCTGTTAAATTTTTCCAGTAGATATATTAATATACATATATTGGGAATATTATTGTAATTGATACACCTCTTTATTAATTATTAATAATCTCAATTATTCTCTTAGGGCAGTCATTCTCTCTTGGGCCTTTGCTTAGGCCAAAAAAAAAAAAAAAGGGTTAAAACGGGGATGTATAGGGGTCATTATCCCTGCATCTTTCAAGTCTTTGATGTTGGCATTAATCTCTGAAATTCCTGCAGGTATGTGGTACTACTTTTGGTTTACTCTTTTGACAGTAAGGGATAGTTCCAGGGTCTTCAACTTGGCCCCTTCCTACCTCAATAGCCCTTGCATTAGGTCAGGGAGCCGATGAGAATATTACCTTTCTCAAAGGAACCTATCTATGACCATTTAATTTAGTGACAATGCACCAGGAAGAGAAAACAACAACAACAACAATAATACCAAGAGCTTTCAGAAGTTATTGGACATTGGCTTTGAGTTTACGTTAATTTCTGGGGACCCAAAATTTCACTGTGGTCCACTGGTCAGCGTGAGAGGTTTATGGCAGTCTAAGGTGATAAATAGAGTTTGGGTCCTAGTCAGTCTTAGAGTTGACCTAGAGGACATACTGGCTCACCCATGTCATTATTTTTCCAGTGATCGCATAGCTGGAGAAGACATAACACTCAGAAATTGGAAGAATATTCTCATATGATTCAAGTCTGATGACAATAAATTTTCTCAGCTTTTGTTTGTCTGAAAATGTCTTTATTTCATCTTTACTTTTTTTAAATAAACTTTAGTTTTCAGAACAGTTTTTCAATTTACAGAATAATTGCATATTACAGCATTTTCAAATACACCATACTCAGTTTCCTCTTATATTAGTATGGTACATTTGTTACAAATAATTAACCATTATTAATATATTATTATTAACTAGAGTCTACACTTCATTCAGATTTCTTTAGTTTTTACCTGATCTTTTTTCCATTCCACAGCCTATCAAGGATACCACGTTACATTTAGTCCTAACTGTTCTTAGTCTTTGCTTGGCTGTGACAGTTTCATTGTTATTTTCGAGGGTTATTTTTACTAAGTATAGAATTCTAGGTTGGCAGGGTTGGTTTGTTTTCATTCAACATTCCATTAACATTGGAACGCTGGATAAAATTGGAAATTGGTATATCAGTGACAATGTCACCCCCTTGTCCCCTGGCATCTGTAGTTTCTGATGAAAAGTCAGACAAGAGTCTTCTGTTGCTTTTATGACAATAGAAGGCCAACTAGGATTACTTGAGGTGGGGTTAAGGTGGGGTTGTATCAATTGGTAAAGAGTACAAAGAACCCTTCTGAGGTGCTAGGAATGTTCTATATATTGATCTGGGCAGTGATTACATGGGTGTATAATCATGTAAAATTAATTGAGCTATACACATCCAATTATGTACTTTACTATATGTGTATTATATTTCAATATAAACATTTTAAAAACATCATTCAAAGACAAATCTTGATAATACAGTAAATCTACCAATTTGCATCCAGACTTCACTTCTATAACCCACAATAAGTATTTAATAAATTGAAAAGGAGATATTATAAATTAAAGGAATCAATTTTTGTGTTCATGACTTGTAAAGTGACCTAAGGCAGATTGATATGCTTTATTTAATATAATGATCGTGGTAAATAAATAATACAACATTTAAAATGTTCTTATGTAAATCAACTCTGGTAGTCAAGGAAGGTATTTTGTAAAACAAGCTTGTGTTAAGTGAGTATTTAAGTATTTAAGTATTAAGTATTTAAATATTTACTTATATGAATCAACCTTATTAATAGGACAATAAATGCTCCAGATAGATCACCCTCACATTCAATATATCCTCATGCTATAATGTAAAAACACAATAATTAACAATGATAGCACATTCAAAAGGACATGAAGTCAGACACAACAGAGTGTGAATCCTGGCTCCATCTCTTGCTAGCTGTGGAAGCTTTGTGACTAACTTATTATACTTAGCCTCCCTGAACTTCAGTTGTCTTACCTGTGCAATGAGGATACTAAGACTTACCTCACAGAGCTGTGGTGAGGAATCAAATTATGTAATACATATACAGTCCCTGCCATCCCATAGGCAATAAGTGGTCACCATTAACAATCATAATTATTATAATATTAATAAAATAATTATGGCTTATGTTCTTATTTATTACATGTAAAATATTTTTCCAGTATCTAAAATTTTTTATTACTGCCTTTTGTAGTTTTAAGATATTATTTAATAATGTGGTAGACTAGCTGTGCTTCAGCATAAATCTCTGACATGATTTTTCCTTTCCTTTTATTTAACAACCCATAGAATAATACTCTCTCAGGGCAGTCAGTGTAATGCCACAAATGCTGCCGAGAGAAAATTGGTGCTGAGGAAGTTCTCCTGAATGTGCTTGGCTCTTGAGTTCATGGCGACAAGTTGGCCACTGGGTACCCACCACGATGAAATGACTCCATCCCTTCTCTCTGTCTGACCAATAGCAGTGGCTTGTAAATAAATGAGGAAAATGATAACAGCCCTAGAGCATGAAACTTGTTACTCTATAAGACATGCCTTCCAGATAACAGGGCTGTGCAGTGCCAGCATTTAAGGAATTATATGAACCTAAATATTAATTCTATAAATCTGGAATTAAGTGAATTATATGAAATCAACCCCCAGAATGCTGCGTCTCATATACCAGCATGCCGTATGTATTCAGTAAATGTTTGCTGAGTGAATAATAAATAACTTATGAATGTTCTAGGCACCTGGGGACGAAAGAAGTGTAGGGCTTTGCTCCTGCCTTTGGGGGATGTATGATTGAACACCTAGCAGTAAAAAAGTAGAATGTGATAAAATTGTAGGAGTTCAGAAGAGGCTGGGGAGGTCACAAGTGGGATTAAGTTGGAAATGATGGATGAATAGGGTTTATATGAGTAAAGAGAGACGAGAAGAAATTTCAGAGGAAAAGAAGGACATAAGCATTAAAAGGCTAAAATGTCAGGTGCAGGATAATCAAGGAAGGGGCTTCTTTCATACAGAGAGTTTTATCCTGTTGGAAAAGAGAGTTGTGAACTTTGCAGGTTTTGAGACGAGCCAGCCGGGGTGGGAGGAGGGATAACCAGAACAGGTGCGGCGGGTGGGGAACACGATGGTTGTCTGGAGGTCCAGATTTGAGGACTTGCAGCCCCACGAGGGGCAGACGAGAGAGAAGTTTCTAAAGAAGGGCCAACAGACCTTTGGTTCCATGTCTTTGTGGGGAGCGCGTGAGGTTTGGAAGGGAAACGGAAGGCACAGATCTTGATGTCCAGACAATTCCCAGTGTTTGTGACTTGCTGAGGGGACGAATGACTTTATCATGTATAGAAACTTGAAAGTTGGGGGGAAAATGGTGTGGCTTTGTGTTTATTAGAGCATCTGCGTGCAAATGAACCACAAGCTAAAGTGGCAATGCAGCAAGGCCACGTAAGCAGGGGAAGAAATAGAAGTTGTCAGTGTGTCGGGGTAGCCTCTGGGGATTAGTGGTAGGAAAAGGCCCCTCCCGCCTCCCCACAACCTTCTATAGGATGGTTTGGTGCGATGAAAGCAAGGCCTCTGACAGACTCATACCATCTACTTTATCAAGCAGGTGCAAAACAGTTATATGGCCTGTTTCTACAAGCCCTGTTCTGTTTTTAGGCACTTTGACAAGCATCTTATCTAAAAGATATGCTGATGCCAGGAGCAGCCACTCTTCTGGTCATCTATTAAATGTGTGTGGGAGTGGACGCTGGGTGGGCAGAGGGGCAGACAGACGGGGGTCAGCAGAGACCTCATTGTGCTTCATTCCTGCAAGGCCAGCGGAGCCCGTGACATATCTCGTATGTCACTTTTTTCACAGATTTAAAATGATTTTTAACAGCCCTTGCGCAAAATAGCACCCTCTCTAATGTAAACTTAAATAACAACATTGGAAGTGCTTGTCACACACACACCCAACCCTCCTCACCAGGGGTGTGAATTTCTGATGAGATTTCTGCGACCACTAGCTAACTGCATGCACATACATCACACACAGAAGTGTCTTAAAGCAAGTTACTGCACAGAGAGGCAGTCCAAAAGAGACAAAAGCTGAAAATCACCTGGGCCGGGGAAACCTTTGACAGACAAGGGTACTGGAGGAGGGACACATTAAGGGAATGAGAACATTTCTAGACGGTCAAGGGTGCCTACAAGCAGCAAATGCTTCAAAAGAAAAGGGTCATGGGATTTGGAGATTACGGAGGTAATTGGCGACCTTGGAGCAAACAGGCTATGAAGGCAGTTGGGGCTGGAGCCAGATGGCAGGAGAGAGCACAGGCAGGGTGGCTGGGAGAAAGTGAAAACGGCAGGCGTGAGCGTCTCTGTGAGAAACTCTGTCCCAAACAAGGATCATTCTCCATGTTCTGGGGGCAGGTGAGGAGGCCGGGCTGGAGTGCAGAGAACCGCGCTGATGTCCTGGAGTTCTATTTTAATGCTGTTCTGAGACTCCGCCCTGCCTTTCACCACTTGGGTAACTCAACTTCTCTGGGCAGGCCCACGGTGGCCCACCTTTTACTAAATATTGGGTAGCGCGGCAAAGCTTCAGAGTGTATGATTTCTGTTCCTATGTAGCAATGATTGGATCTCGTAGACATGTGGCTGTGTTTCCCTCTTTTCGTTCCTTGTGCAAACACAGTGAGGCCTCCAGGTGTCTTGGGCTGCATAGCTGCCACAACAGAGGCTCTGTCTTCCAGGTGCTCTGGTGTGGAAGGAAATGGTCACCTCAAGGTACCTCGGACTAGAAGCATGGGGGAGGTGTTGTGGAGAGGGTGCCTGGGAAGACTTCCTAGGTCTTGAAGGCTGGTTAGGAGTTTGCAACCCAGCTAACTAACCCACGAAGCCCGTTAGAGTTGGTGAAGCAGCTCTTGATTGGATGGTTTTATCCAGCTGGGAAAGAGAGAGTTGGGAAAGGGGAGGGAGGACAGAGGTAGCGACACTTCTGTTGTTGTCTCTCATTCTTCATACCATGGGACACCGTATGCTATCATGAGAAATTAGAAGTGTGCCTGTTTGCCTGCGGCTGCAGTAGAGAGTCATTTCATACATGATGGGCATGAATTCCAAAAAAGAAAATAAGAGACTAAAATTGCATTAACAGTCATGTGGTCATAATGTGCTTGGGCCAGGAGCTGCCCGCAGAGTGAGATACGGCTTGCTCCAAACCCGAGCCTTGAAATGAGTAAAACGCAGACGCACAGTGGAAAGTCAGGCTGTCCCACTGTGAGAGTTCAGGCGGGAACATGGTGTCACACTCATTCGGAGCTTGTCTTCCTGGAGGAATGGGTCTCAATGACCCCTCAAAAGTACAAGAGCTGTTTCTGCAACCCCTGGAGCGGCCTCGGCAAGGTGCTGTGTGGGCGTCTTCACTAATCTTTTCTGACGACAGGCCTGGTGACCTTTAGTGGCACTCAAACTTTTTAAGGAAAAAAAATATATATAAAGTGCAGAAGCCTAAACAATCCAGCCCCCAGGATTAGCAGCCCATGTCCAGCCTTCGTCTTGAATCCTTCATCTTGCTCAGTTTTGCATTAACGTGAGACAAGGTATTAAAGAGGTCGGGGTTTTGAACACAGCCAGTGGGCTTGGTTTTCTTTATGGGTCCATTTTTATGGCTTAATTAGAAGTCTCACTTGCACAAATTCATTTGCAACTCAAGAAGCAGCCCCCCAAAATCTAAAAGTGATTTTTACAGCAACATGTTGTGGCCCAGAGAGGGACGCTCATGTTATTAATGTGAAACTACCTGTTCTCAGTCCCCTTTCAAGAGCATGTCAGGGAGCAAAGCCTCCCTTATAAGATCTGACAAGCGTATGTTCTTGAGGAAGCAGAGGGGAAGCTCTCTGTTCATATGACTAATTAGACGGGCTTCATGCTGGGTTGCTCTTTTTTGATGCAGGTCCTGCTCCTAATTGTCAGTTTGCTCCTCAGGAAAGGAAGGTTGAGTTCAAATGCTAATGTGGCCTGTTTTCTCTTAGCATTCCTGACCTGAAACTGATGTGGGGTGACAGGGAACGGACGGGAAAGAGACTCATTGCACTCAGAGTAAACCTTTTCAAGTTCCCCAGGAGGAAGACCCGAACACTAGGAGCAGCTTCTGAGGGCTGTGTTTATCACTTAGCGTGGCTCACACCAACTTCAGGTTCTGCCCAGGAGATCCCAGTCTCTGCAAAGAGCAGCCAAGCCCGAGCTAAGAGACCAGAAAAGCTCATTGGCCAAGTCCACTCAGACAGTTCCGCGAAGGGCAAGGAGTTACTAGCAACAGACATGGTCGCTGTGTTTGGGGATAAAGCAGGGAAATGTGGTGTGATAGATTGATTGCAAGAGTGGGAATGGCCACAGTTCTCCCTGCCATAGCCATGCCCTTTGCAATGTGGCTCTGCAGCTCTTCCTATCAAGAGGTGGGATCTGTTTCCTCACCCTTAAATCTGGGCTGGCCTTTTGCATTGACCAGTTAGTCAAATGCAGTGGGAGTGACTTTGTCAGTTCCGAGCCCAGATCTTGATAGGCCTGAGCGCTTATACTCTATCTCTTGAGAGAACGCCATGTGCACAAGCCGTGGATGAGTGATCACATGCAACGAGGCCAAAGCCTCCTAGTTGAGGTCATCCTAGACCATTCTGTGCCCACATGACCCACCATCTGACTGTGATGCATGAGCAAGCCCAGCCAGTATCAACCGCTCATCCAACCTGTAGACTTACGAAAAAGAATAAGTGCTTATTGGTTTAAGTGATTAGACTTTGGGGTGTTCATTCAGGTCATCTGAGAAAGAGATGCCAAGATGGAATTAGATATACAAGAGATTTATTGGACGAAATGCCTGCAAAGGATAAAGGGAGGGAGAGAGAGGTGGGGAGAACCTTCAGACTGGACGCAGGTCTGATTTCTGTGAAGAGAAGATTGGGTAAGAAGAGTCTCAGACTGCAGCACAGTTATAAGAAAGTTCCGGCCCCCTGATGAGCAGTTCTTGAGCCAAAGTCATTGTTCTGCAAGGTGGGCCTGCAATAGTAACCCCACTGTGCTTGGTCACTGGCTGGAGCAGCCTTGGGGAGTGTGGCCCCACAGGGAAGTTGGGACTGATCCAGAAGGGCAGCTGTCCCCACCGCAGAAGCTGTGAGCAGCACAGGCTGGTTTGTTATGCAGCACCATTGGGGCAGTAGATAACTGCTTTGTGGGGCAAATAGGTTTCCATGCCTCCAGAGACTTTTGTTGTGGCCTGAGCTTGATTTCTCTTCACCAAGCATGCCTCTTTGATTAAAACTGGAGCAGAACCTTTCCTTGAATAGCATCAACGTTCTAAAACATTCTGCAGCACCTAAACCCAGAACATCCTGACAAAAATCCAACAGACCCAACATTCCACTCCCCTAGAGGGTAAAGAAACATGTAATCTTTTCATCATTTTGCCTAAGAAGGTGTCACACGGCATGTCAGAAGGAAGAGTCCTAGGCTAAGAGGCTTTCAATTACCCAGATTTGAAATTGGCTTCAACCTGTGAGATAAAATTTATGGAATATTGTTGTTGATGGCAAATCCTTTACATACCCATGGAGCCTAGATTAGCATGCCTCAATATTATTGTTTTTATGGAGCAATTTAACTACAAAGCATTTGCAGTCACTATTATTAATTAGTTTTTTATAGATATCTGGGAAGGAGATACAACCTCAGATTCAATTAACATTTATGGAGCTCTGTTTATGTGCTAGGCACTTTGCCAGGAACATATTTTATTGAATTCTCACCAAAACCATGGGAGGTACTTGTTATCTCCATTTGTCTAGGGATCAAACTGCTGTGGTGGAACACGGATTGGATGGAGTCAGGTCTTCTGACTTCCCAATTCACGTACTCAACAAACATGAGCATCTGGCATCTTCCAGGATCTATACTACTCGATAGTAATATCAGCACGGTTTCTGTTCTTGAGTTACTCACAGATTAGTAGGGGAGACAGGTATCATATTCATACCTATCAGTGAGCTGTGTGCGGTGTCTCAGGGAAGCACAGGACACATAGACACTGAGAAATTGCACCTGTTTGGGGTCAAATTGTGTCCCGCCATATTCGTGTGCTGACACACTAACCTCCAGTACCTCAGAATGTGATTATATTTGGAGAAAGGGCCTTTAAAGAGGTAAAATGAGGTCACATGGTTGAACCCTAATCCAGCATGCCTGGTGTCCTATTAAGAGGAGGAGTAGGACACAGATAGGAGTGTGCACAGAGAAACGGGTGTGTGAGGACACAGTGAGAAGATGGCCATCTGCAAGCCAAGAAAGAGCCCGCAGAAGAATCCAACCCTGCCAACACCTTGATCTTGGACTTCTAGCCTTCAGAACACTGAGAAAATAAATGTTTGTTGCTTAAGCCACCCAGCCTGTGGTATTTTGTTATGGTAGCCTGGGCAGACTAACACAACACCTAACTGCACTGGGGGGATTGGGGGCAGGAAGCTGTTCCAGGGCCATCTCAAACAGACAGGCAGCAAGATGTAGCAGAGCGAGCACTGGACTGAGAGGAGGGAGTAGGCATTTGGTCCCTGCCTGGCTATCAATTCATGGAAGAGCCTTCAGCAAGTCACATCGTCCCCCTAGACCCCAGTTTTCTCATCTGTGAAATGAAGGGATGAAACTAAAAGCATGTTTCCCAAAAACATGTTTCAAGGAACACTAACTCCTTGAGACATTTTTCAAAAAAAGGGAGGGGATCTCTGTGATCAGACACGTTTGGGAACACTGTACACTAGACTCTCTCTTCGGTATTCAGAACACAGTGTTGTTCATTATAAGTTCTGAGAAGTCCTACAGGAAAAAAGTCCTGTTTTTTGTAGAATTCATTCCTCTTCTTTAGCTCTAAAACTCCATTTCCACAGCACGCTCAACGCTTTTGTTCCAAAGAACCCACTTTGGGAGACTCAGCCCAAGTGCCTTATTTTTTTTATTTTCCAACTCTAATACTTAGTGACTTTAAAAAAACAATTTAAAAAAATTCCAAATATAAAATCTTCAGAGACTAAGGGTTAAACTTAAACCACTTATGACTTAAGTGTGACTTAAACCACTGATATAGAGAAGTAGTTCTAACACCAAGGACAAACAGGAAGCAGACGGCACTAATTTGGTCTATGTTCTCCTGCTTGATAATTTGCTCTTCATTTCTAACATTTAAACCTAGATGCTTTTATTTATCTTGACTTATTTCTCTAGCAAAAAGTCACTGGAAAATATTGAATAACAGTGGTGATGGTGGGAATCCTTGGCTCGCTTTTGACCTCAGTGCCAATACTATAGTGTTTCACCATTAATTTGATATAGGCTGTTAATCTGAGAAAGCTGTCCTTTACTACACTAAAGAAATGCTTTTCTATTTCTAGTTTTTATAGAGTTTTTAACAGGAATGGTTGTTGACTGTTAACAAAATTCTTTTTGACTTCTATGGGGTTAACTAAATGATATTTTATTCTTTGAATTTTTAATTTAATAAATTATATTAATGGGTAAAATGACCCTTACATTCTTAGGATAATAGTATTAATAATTTGGTCATGATATAGTGTGATATATTAATTGGCTTCAGAATTTCAGCCTAATACAATTGCTGACTTTCAGCTGAATATAATTAGATGTGCATATTACAGAAACACTTAAAAGAAAACAGATTTGTGCTAATGAGCATTTCACCATATCCTATCAGGGTGCTTTAGTACCCATTAGATTATCAAACTGCCTGGCTCTGGTTCAAGGTGGTATCAGACAACTCTTAATCTATTTGAATATTCAGTAATGCATGCATAGAGTTTAACAAAAAACAAACAATCTCCAGAGAGGAACTTCTAAGGAAAATTCTGTCATACAAGTCTCAGTTTATACACATTAGTTGTAGGAACAACAAATATTATGGAAGTAGTATTTTTTTAAAGTTAGATTATAAAATGAGAAAATGAAAAGGGGGGTTTTAAAAGGCATGTTAGCATTTATCTTTTGCAAATTCTCCTTTATTAAATCCCACTCTCGTAAAATACTAATGTATAAAAATTCTTTTTCTGATACACAGTTACAATAGCTGTGAAAACACCACATCTGATATCTATTAACAAATGCACTTACCTGTTTCTTGTCACATGATCCAAGCTGAAAAATGTGGTATCTTATCTAGACCTTTTCTCAGATCGACTTTTAGAATATGTAAACAATGGAGCTGGACTAATTATTATGATAAAGTAAAGTGGAAAAATCATTAGGACTGATATTCTATATCTCTTATCTTAATAATGTAAAACAAACACAGAAAATAAGACACTACGGGAAATTGCATTGGGCTGATTTGCTTGGTGGTTAACCAATTTATTTCACTTTTATTTTTTATTTAAATGCTTAATCAAATCTTGATAGTAACACTCATACACACATCAGTGACAAATTATTAATTTACACTCACTCATCTCAGCAATGTTTCTCAGCCATGGAAATAATCAGGCTTTGGAGATCTTCAGAAGAACACACATATTAAGTCCAGTTACTTCATTAACCTCTTAATATCTCTTACAACCATAGCAGTAACCATGGAGCTCAGCCTGTGTAAAATCACTGCTACTGAGACTGTGGGAAAAAACCTACATGGTTTTTCCAATCCCAGGAATTCATGGACAACTTCTCTGCTAAATGAGGAGCATGACTTAATGGATCATAGAATCTTAGGGCTAAGAGGGACCCTGATTTGCTGTTGCTAGCTCAGCCAGATTTACCACCAGCATTCCTTTACTTTTTGTTTTGTTTTGTTTTTTGTTTTGGTGACAGGGTCTTTTCTGTTGCCCAGGCTAGAGTGCAATGGTGTCATCAAAGCTCACTGCAACTTCAAACTCTTGGGCTCAAGTGAATCTCCTGTCTTAGGCTCCCGAGTAGCTGGGACTACAGGAGCGCACCACCACATCAGGCTATTATTTCTATTTTTTGTAGAGATGAGGTCTCCCTACCTTGCTCAGTCTAGTCTCAAACTCCTGGGCTCAGGAGATCCTCCTGCCTCAGCCTCCCAAAGTGCTAGGATTACAAGTGTGAGCCATCACATCCGGCCTCTCTTACCTTTTTGAATGTCAGTGAAGCACTGAAGACAAATGCCATATCAAGAAGTTGAAGAAAAGTCTCGGATACTAGCAGAGTGCTGATACATCTTCTTTTACTGTGCAGAGCAGATCTATGAACACAAGCTAGGGATACTGTCCTCTTTCGGAATCACAGAATGCCAAAATGGGTGTGAACTTAAAGATCCCTTTGTTCTGCTAGCTCATCTTACACAACGGAACTGAGCATCAGAGTGCTTGAATGACGTGGTGCTCATCTGTCTTATTGCTTTGTCCTGGGTTCCCAGGAAAACTGTATTTCCCAAATTTGTGGTTAGATTAGAGTATGTGACAACCCACAAGATGTGGGAAAAGATGATGGGGGCCATTCTAACCCTGGCACAGTCCTCTTCTCTCACTCATGAGTTGAATGCAGAGGATCCTTTGGAGGACTCAGAAAATTCTGCAAGATGGCAGCATGACAGGATGAGAACAGGCATCCCTGAAATATCACATGGAAGGCTGGACACATTAGTGAAGGATATGTCTTTATTGTGTTAAGTCATTGATGGTCATATAATTTCATGGTGACAAAGCTAAAACCAAGACTTCTAACATCCTGTCCTTGATCCCAATTACATATCATCCTTTAAGCAGAATTATTTATCCCCAAGAAAACCTTCCAGAAAAAGAGAAGTTTAGCTTTTGTAAAGCTGAAATGATAAGTGCTGACATGATCATACTTAAAAATTCTCAGTTTCTCTCACGGTAGCATGCATTCTTCCAGATACAGCTGATGAGTAGTTGGGCAATTATCCAATGTGAAATGAACTGTGATTTTTTTGATTGCTTAGAGGACATGAAAGGACTTAGCAATCTTTAGGTACCTCTGGAAACTTCTCAGGAATCAAGGGAAATGACTCAATCAGCTTGGGGAAGATAGTCTCATTTGCCTTTCGTAATTCCTTTTATACTTGTCATTAGCTTGGAAAATGATTAAGAAGGCCACAGGAAGAGATTATTCCATTTGACTTTCTGGCCTGTTGCATGAATGGTGAGCTCATATTATGCTCTGGATGGCCTGTCTATAAATTCATGAGTGAGCTCAATAATGTTCAAACTTTCATGTTCATAGAGAGATGAAAAGAATGTTTGCTCCTTCTAGCCACTGTAGTAGACTCATTGATATACTTCATTGTGCCAGAAAGGGTGAATTCTGTTTCTTAGTTTCAAATATAGAGCTCTTTAGTGATTTTTCCTATGGGACTTTTTTTTGTCATTAGTATTTCTTTCTGATATGTATTCCTGATTTAAAAATTTTCAGAGTTGGATAAAGGATGATTTACTTTTAGTTTTCTTATGTTACTTATTTTACCCTACTTTCTTAGAAAAATAGGACTTTATAAAAAGAGTAAAATTTTTGATGAATATTTTTAATTTGAGTTGAACCAATTGACATGTTATTCAATTCCTAGATGGATGAGCTGTAATTGGCTTTCTCCAGTACTGGAGCATAATTTTCAGGAGAAGCAGTTTGACCTAAGCACACAGCTATTTCAAGACATTAGGAAAAAGGCAGCAAAATAAATCCAATTAAAGAAGAAGGAAAGAAATAATAAAGATGAGAGTAGAAATTAATAAAATAGAAAACACATATACAATAAAGAGGATCAACAAAACCAAAAGTTTGTTCTTTGAAAAGACAAATAAAATTAATCAAGAAATCAATTGGCAAAACTAATAAAGAAAAATGAGAGAGCTCTCTTATTTTATAATATATTCATTTTAAGGCTATACTTTTCCCTCTAAAAACTCCTTTGTCTGCAGCCCACAAGTATTAAAAGTAGATTGTTTTGGTTAGTATTACGTTTAGACTAATTTCTAATTCCATTATTATTTCTTCTTTGACTCGCACATTTTTTAGGAGTGTATTATTTAATTTCCAAACATATGGGTATTTTCTAATTTTCCACATAATTTTAATCATTTCAAATTTGATGATACTTTCTTTATGACCTTGTATATATTCCTTTTTTAAGAAGCATTCCATTTGTGATTGAAAGACATGGATTTGACAGTGTTATATATAGTATACATAAGTCTACTTATATATACTATAATAAGTAATCATATTGTTAACGTCTTTTATGTTCTTTCTAATGTTTATCTCTCAGTAAGGACATTGAAGATTTCAACAGTATAATTGCAAACAACTATCAGTTTCTGAGAGGCAGGACTGTAGATTTGTCTAGTTCTCTGACGGGATTAGAGACTGGGACTTAGGGATGCTATGTCTGAGGCTGTGAGAGGAGAAGAGGTGAAGGAATTGCCTGAGCAGAAGCCTGAAATAAGGGCAGATGTTAACTGCCTAGTTTGGGGACATATATCAGCTATCTGGAAGTACAGCAAAGCATGCTTCAACCTCAGAGCCTAAGGGGTCTCATGCATGAAAAGCTGCGGGTGGCCTGTTATGAAAACTTCTCATGGCTGAAGAGGTAGATTGCCTATGTCAGCCCTGGAGAAAGGTCTCAAGGCTTCCAATTGTTTGAACACGGGGCCAAGTTCCTTCTCTCCCTTTCTCTCAACAATGCCTCAGTTAATGTAAAACCAGTCTCCCAGTGGAAATCATGTAGTTTCTTTGTTCCTTGATCGAATGGGTCATAGCTACTGAAGTTAGAGATTGATATCCATGTACATAGCTTGAGCTTGGGATAAAATTAGTTTAATTAGTTTAATTGGGATAAAGTTAGTTTACCTTGATCAAAATGATTGTACCTACTGAAGAATTATGTGTTTTTCACTTCCAGAAAGGAGAAGGAAATTAGCTAGGACACCTTGTGGTTTTGGGGGGAGCCCCGAGACCTTTGATCATTATATCCCGTGATTTTTTCACATGAGATCATTGTATTTTGCAGCATGGCAAAGAGAATAAAAAGCAAGTGCTGGGTTTCAGTATTCACCACCTTGGCACTAGAGTGCTGGTGGTCCCCTGATTTCCCTGCTTTCTTAAATATTATTTCTGTGTCTGTGTCTTTGTTTCATTCATCTCTTGCAACACATTCTGCCAGGGGACCCCATCTTTACTGAGGATGTCATGAACCCCCGATAGTTCTCCTCTTTGCTCTGTCAAAATTTCTCCAGTATGTATACACATTGGTGAAAAGAACCTTTTATCACTATATAGTATATTTTAATCTCTCTTTTTGCCCTAAAATTTACCTAGTTTAATATTGATATAGTAGCCAAATCAGCATTCGTTTTATTATTATTTTCATAGAATATATAAAAATACTACATATAATGTGTTTTGTATATTATATATAACTATCTTTTACTTTCTACCTTTCTTGTTCATTATGTTTTGGATGTGTATCTTATAATCCATATACTGTCTTATTACTTTTCTTAAACACAGTCTGACCATCTTTGTCTATTAATTGGAGCATTTCATCCATTTATGCAGTGAAAGGAGTTATAATAGAGTAATATGACTAAAAACGTTTTTAGACCTCATTTAGCAGCTTGGCTTGGGGTTGTAGACAGTAAGAATTGTTTGAGCTACTGGCTGGGAAAGTACTTCGTGTGACTCTGGAACATACCCAAACGAGTCAGAAGACAGGGTCCTCACAGGCATTTCTTTTTGTTTCTGACAGAGCACAGGAGAAGGAAAGCAGAGGAGACCCACCCAGTTAGCCAGATCAGCCCATTTGCCCTGGCCCTGTACATACGACAAATGCCAGGCCAGATTGCTCTCACATCTAGAATGCCCTGAGGGATGTTCCGTTCCTTCTGTGGTCCTCGGTGACTGCCAGCAAAGTGGCCATGTGCACATTCTCAACCTTTTGTGCACAGATAGGGCTGTGATGTGCAAAAGGGATATTTCTACTTTAAGGAAAATTTTCTTTTGAAGAATGAAAAACTTTCCCCCCTTCTAGCTAAGATTGGAAAATCTGATGACATGATTCCTGCCCATTTTGTGATCTGTTGATGCTTAGGGGTGATAAGGCTCCCTGTGTCATCCTGACTAGGCTATTTATGTGAAATTGTACCTGTTTGTCTCTTCCATGTGGACTCTGAGCATGATAAATAAGACTTCCTCTTGCTCATCTTTGATATCCCTTGTATCCTAGCATGCCATTAAATAATGATGACATGGAAATTGAATAAATAACCTGTATAATAGCTATTTTATTGTTGAGTATGGAAAAGTTAGAGAAACTCGGTAATATGAGAGAAAAGTCTATTTCACACCTATTTACAAGCCTATTCTTAGGGAATTTATCATTATTAAGAAGTAAGATATGCTTAATTATTATTTATAACTTCAAGTTTAAAGTCATGTCTTCTATTTGTCCCTTGTTTATAAGGCAAACCCTAATTTTTCATTAAATTCTCTCCAGCAGCTCTTGGTGCCTTTATTCCTTTTGGGAGGAGTTGGGGTGTTAATTACCCGACATGGCAGCTGCCTGGTTTGCATCTGCTAGAATCTAACCGTCTCCATGATGTTCAGGTTTCAGCTGAAAGATGTGTTACCAAGGACCTTAAACCCTTGGGCTTAGTTCTTCCTGCCAGGTAGGAGAGAAATGTCTTTTAAGATATAAGCTGTTTTAAAACAAGATTATATCATCTACAATAACATCGCAAGCTGTCCAAAAATTGGCTGACATTGCTTTAAACATGAAAGAAGCTCAGCATCCCCTTTAACCATTTAAATTATAAAGTGAGATTTGTGCCCCCTCAACCAAAACAGTCATAGCATCCTCAAGGACTCTGCCCTGATGAAGATAGCTGCTTGGCAAAGAGGGAAGGACTACTGGAAAATGATTGGACAAAGGCAGCCCTTTACAACTAATGGCCTCCGAGAGAACAGTGAGATTATTGGTGATCATTCGAGATGTGCTCTGGGTATTAGGTGTGCAAAGTGATTCATTCTAAGTTTTGAGTTAACAGAATGCTCATAGATGTTGAGGACTTAGTTTTAACAGAATATATGCTGATGTGACATCCTCATGGTTGAGACAAAAGCAAATCTGGGTAGTCCTTATATATTCTAAAGCAAGGCACAAAAGGCAGGACAAAAACTTACCACATATGTGATAAAGTTTAGGAATGCTCTCAAGGCCCTCCTCTCTGGTATGGATCTGAGGTTATTCAGGCCACAGGTACTATTTTGGAGATAGTCCTCTTCTGGCATTAAGAGAAAGGGAATTCATTCCTGGGTTAGAGAAGAAAGGAAAATTGATCTTGGGTGCTGAGATATTAGGAGAGTTTTACAAAGAAGCAGCAGGATGATAAAGATACTGATAATGTAGCACCTGTGGATGTACCAGGGGGAAATGGTCACAAGAAATCAGCATGGTATGATGGAGGGAGGGTTACTAATGTCTGTGTTTCTCCAGGGGAACCATGTTGGCATCTTTGGGAGGACAAGTCTTCTCAGGAGGAGTGCCCTGAACAAGGTGAGACATTTAGCATGCCTAGTGGTTAGGGCAGTAGCATACTTCAGTCATTGTGTAACAGTCAGATATGCCCTCATACACTTCTGAATGCTCCCCAGGGGGAGGACACTGTCTTCCATCTAGGGCCATTGGTAAGTGTTCAAGAATTCTGGATCTGGAGTGGGCTTTGCTACTAACATACCATGTGTATCTAGACAAATCATTTCTACCTATATAGACCTCATCTGGAAAATTAAAAGCATTGGAAGTTCTATAAGCTCTCTTTCAGCTCTTACATCCATTGAATCTTTCATTTCTAAGTAAAAGAAATACTAATGGCCTCCTTGGAATCTAAAAACAAGACTGTGTGCCTCAAAACACCATAGGAAAAAGCTAGGTCTGAGACGGTTAGCAAAGAAACTAGACATAGGCAGTGAATTGTAGGCATTGTGGCTCTTCCAAAGCTGATGAGAATCTTTTTTCTTCTTATGTTTCCCCCCGCCAAAAGGTCACTCATTTCTATTTGTATTGGTTGAGAATGGGAAGGAGAATGAATAAAAAAAAAAAAAAGAGTAAAAAGTTCCGATTTTAAGTGAGTGTGATGAGAAATAATTTATGTCATTGCTAGCCTCCTGTTTATTTTGTTTTTAACTTCTCCCCTCTTCCACCTTAGCCCTCGCTCCATGGGCCAGGCTTTTATCACTGGGATCATTTGATAAAAGTCCTGCTTTGCTGTGTGAGATTGCAAAAAGGATCCGTGTACCCAGGAACATTCTCACCATTTTCAAAGTATCCAATTTTTGTCTCACTTGCTTGGTAGAAACGTTTCCCCTTGGGGTGTTCTTACTCACTTGAGTGCTTTAAGTCTACATTAATACACTTATTTAACTAGACCTTTAATCAATATTTCATGGGATGTATTGAGAAGACCCATTTAATCTCTTTTAGTCTCTGCAGGTGTAGGAGTGCGAGAAATCACTGGCCCGAGAAGACGGGCATCATTTACACACAAATGAAGATGTTCTTATCGATCATGGGCTTGCTGGGATAATAATACTTGTGATAAATCATTTATAAAAAGGGGAAAAGGTATTTTATGTTTTACAGAATGGGATTTTTGGATCCTTAAATATATATCAGAGTATCATTATTGAAAGAGTCAAAGATAACCATTGGATTGAACTCCTGGCAAGGAAAAATACAAATAAAAATAAAATGACTTGAATAGCCTGACTGATTGGAACCACAAATGATTCTACTATTTGTCAATTGGAATATTCTGAAGATATCTCAGAGTCTTATCATCCAGGGACAAATAAGACTCAATGCAAGGGAAAGTTGAAGTGGACTTTGAAATGGTCATTTCTTTTTGGTAATTTTATAGCATGGTGCTAAGTATAAGTAGCCTGGGATTTGGAATCAAGAGGTCTTAGCAGAAATTCTGGCTCTAACGCTGATTATCTGTATGACTGTGGACATTTTACTTTATATATCTCAAATGTCACTTCCTGAGCTGTAAAATGTTTGATTAATAGCTACCATGTGTTAAGCACTTACCATGTGCAAGGTATTCATCTAAGTTCTTAATATATATGACATTTTATAATCCTCAAAACAATCTTCAGAGGGAAATACTATTAATTAGTGTAGCCGTGTAGTAAGTCTATAAAGTGAGATTTCTCTCACTTTTTTCTTCTTTTTCAAAATCGTTTTATCTGTTTTAGTTCCTTTGTCTTTTCATATAAATTTTAGAATAAGTTTGCTTTATTGTCTTACTGGTATTTTGATAGAAATTGCATTTAACTTATGGATCAATTTGGGAAGAAATCACATTTTTACTATGTTGAGTCTTCCAATCCATGAAAATGGTATGTCCATTTACTTAGATCTTTAATTTCTTTCATCAGCTTTTTTGTAATTTTCAGCACACAGATCTGGCACATGTTTTATTAGGTTTATAGGTAACTATTTCATTTTTTGGAGTGATTGTAAATGGTATTGTATAGCTTAAAGTCAGTTTTTATATATTTATTTCTACAGAAATACGGTTGATTTTTGTTTATTGATTTTGAATTTTGCGACCTTGCTGAACTCACTTATTGGTTCTAGAATTTTTTTGTCAGATAATTCTTAGGATTTCCTATGTAGTCAATCATTTCATCTGCAAATAGGGAAAGTTTTATTTCTTCCTTTCCAACTTGTATGCCTTTTATTTCCTTTTCTTGTCTTATTGCACTGACTAGGACTTCTAGTATTATGCTGAATAAGAATGACGAAAGCTCATGTATTATAAATATTTTAAAATTTTTTGTATGTTATGATGTTTTGACATCCTAAAAATAAATAAACAAACAAACAAATGAAAATAGTCTGGCTGGGAAGAGATTGCCCTTCCCAAGGCTATCCAATTCTTTAGGAGAGTATAGAGGGCCCAACTAGGAGCATGTCTTTGATATGCAAACTAACCAATCCAAGGCCATGTCTCCTCTATCACACCCCAAGAAGTGATGTTTCTCTGTGTTAATCATTCCAGGCCCAAATGCCAGGCAACTAGGGACTACTCCTACAGCTTAAAGTCTGCCAAAATTATTCAAAGTAACCAATCCTAAACTGTTGACCCTGTTCTGCCTTGCCTTCCCCTCAGAAAGACCAATAAAGGCAGTGGCATAAATCTTCCCCTTTCTCCTATCTTCTGCCTCCTGACCACCCTGGTACCTTTCCTATGTGGCCCTGCATGGTGGTTTTCCATGTCCCCTATCTCTAGGACCTGTGAATATAATAAATTTTGTTTTCTGAGTCTCGTCTCTGTTTTCTGTTGTGGCCACACCTGACTAAAAAACTCATAAAAGAATATAAAGCAGCCAATATCCTTGATTTGTTTCTGATCTTAGGGAGAAAGATTTTAGGGTTTTTTTTTTTTTTAACCATTAAGTATAATGTTAGTCATAGGATTTTTGCAGATGTTCTTTTTCAAGTTGAGGAAGCTCTCATCTATTTCTGGTTTGCTGAGAGGTTTTTTTTTTATCATAAATGGTTGTCAAATTTTGTCCATTGCTTTTTTTCTGCATCTACTGATGTGATAATATGTTCTTCTTATTTAGTTTGCTATTATAATGGATCACATGGATTGGTTTTTGAATGTCGAACCACCCTTGCATTCCTAAGAAGAACTCCACTTGGTTGTGCTGTATTTTTTTAAATATATTGCTGGATTTGATTTGTTAATATTTTGTTGAGAATTTTCACATCTGTGTTCATGGGAGATATTGATCTACAGTTTTCTCATAATGTCTTTGTCTGATTTCAATATTGAGATTAAAAAAATTTTTAATGTTACATTTTTGAGCTGCTATAGGAAAGCTATTAATTTTTTCCAATTTGTTCTATATTCAGCCACCTTCTTGAAACTTTGTTTCAATTCTAATAATTTTTAAATTGGTTTCTTGGATGTTCTAGATAGACGGTTGTAACTTTTATAAACAGGTGTTCATAAAAACACTCTGATCTCTCCTCCACTCCCAAATTTTTAGTTTAGATATACTTTTTAGCTGTTCTTGTATTTGTGCATTATCTGGTGCCTCTCAAATCTTTACAATAATTTTAATACTTTATATTTTTACATGGTATTTGTACACAGTATTTACTAATAAATTTAACTTCTTTCCTACTGGTACTTGTATTCCTTTTTCTACTCCTAATTTTTGCAACTGTGTTCAACCTTTCTTTCCCTCTCTCCCCCTCCTGATTGGACATATCAGAACTTTAAATTTTTAATTGACCTTAAACAGTTTGATTGTATGATTATCTGCTCTTTTTGGTAGTTTGCTTTCTATTTTGTTAGTTTATAGTCTTATTTTTAATTGATCTCTTCTTCATTTAATTTTTTAGCTTCATTCATTGAATGATTACCTTTTTTCTTTTCAGGTTGTTAATTTGTCTCTAAGCGCCCTTTGGAAATATTTCATAGATATCAAAATGTTGTGTTTTCATTATTATTTATTGCTAAATATTTATAATTTCAATTTTGCTTTTTTCTTTAATCTGAGAATCATTTAGAAGTTTCTTAAAATCTTCAAGTGGATAGTTTTTTCTGTCTACACTTTAAAAAAACACTCTCACTTCTAATTTCATTGCTTCATAGCCAAAGAATATGGCCTGAATGACTTCTGTTAGAGGAATTTTTAGACATTTCTCATGGCCGAATACATTATCAATCTTTATTCCCACAGATATTTGCAAAGAATTTTCTAATGTGGTGATAGAATATGTGCATATATATATATATATATCCAAATGTGCTAATTAAATTTTTCAAATCCCCTATATACTTACTTTTTAAAAATCTGTCAAAGTTTTTCCACTGTTATTGTAATTTTGTGAATTAGTGCTAGTGCTATCACCAGCATTATATATTTCAATGCAATACTTTTCTGGTATACAACTATTTTATCCATATTATGAATTTTTGTAAAAACTCATTTTTTTATTTAAAGCCATTTACCTTTAAATCTATTTTGTCCAGTATTAAAATTCCCATCTCTGTTTTCTTTTTGTTAACATTTGCTTGACATCTCTTCGATTATCACTTTATATTCAGTTTTTCTATGTGAATTGATTTTAATTGTATCAAACTTATAGTATAAGAAAGTTTTCTAAAATAAAAATCTATCTACTCACACTCATTTTGATCACGAGTATATTTGGACTTAATCGTTTCTATGTTATTTTATATATTCTGTTTACCACATATCTCCCCCATTTTCCCACTTTCCTGTGTTTACTGGTTGTATAGCACTTCTTTTTTCTTTTCCTTCCCCCTTAGGTGAGTTGAAATTTGCACTATTGTTTTCCTTTTAAATAGACTTTATTTTTTAGAGCAGTGTTAGGGTCACAGCAGAATTGAGCAGAAAGTACAGAGTTCCCATATGCTCTCTGCTCCCACACATGCATAGCTTTCCCCACTATCAACATCCCCTATGAGAGTGGTACATTTGTGACAAATGGTGAACCTACACTAGTACATCATTATCAACCAAAGTTCATGGTTTATCTTAGGGTTCACTCTTGGTATTATACATTCTGTGGGCTTTGACAAATGCATAATGATATTTATCTATCATCGTAGTATCATCCAGAATAGTTTCATTGTCCTAAAAATCCTCTGTGCTCCACTTATTATCCATCTCTCCCTGCCCTCTAACCCCTGGCAAGCACTGATTTTTTACTGTCTCCATAGTTTCACATTTTCTGGAATGTCATATAGTCAGAATCATACAGCATGTACCTTTTCAGATTGGTTTCTTTTACTTAGTAATATACATTTAAGTTTCCTCCAAGTCTTTCCATGGCATGGTAGCTCATTTATGTTTTGCAATGAATAATAATCCATTGTCTGGATATACTGAAGTTTATCCACTCACCTACTGGAGCACAACTTGGTTGCTGCCAAGGTTTGGCAACTGTGAATAAAGCTGCTATAAACATCCACATGCAAGTTTTTGTGTGGACATGTTTTCAACTCATTTGGATAAATACCAAGGAACATTATTGCAGGATCATATGGTAAAAATATGTTTAATTTTATTAAAAAACTGTCAGACTGTCTTTCAAAGTAGCTGTACCATTTTGCATTCTCATCAGCAGTGAATGAGAGTTCCTATTGCTCCACATCCTTGCCAGCATTTGGTGTTGTCAGTTTTCCGACTTTGGCCATTCTAATGGAGGTGCGTAGTGGTATCTTGTTGTTTTACATATTTGCCATCTATACATCTTCTTTGGTGAGCATTATTTCTTTTTTTTTTTTTTTTTAGTATTCCTCAGTAGTCATGCTTTATTAGAAAGCCATCAATTAGTATATTTTTCCTTGATGTACTATTTTATCTTTCTAATAAGAAATGATGTTTTCCTCAAAAGTTAATCTGCTTTCCTTAAACATAAAAGGATGTTTATCTCAGCACTCTTAAACTCCAAAATATGAAATTCTGCTTTATTAGTAAAGAGGAAATTAGTGATGGACATTATTTCTTTTATTACTCTTGTGACTGTTCTTTTATAAATATCTCTGGAAATATATTTATTATTTTCTTAAATTATAAAAGCAGCACAAATTTGTTAAAAAATTTCATTCATATAGAAGCTTAAACAGCCCTGGGAGAAAGTCCATCCACACCCCTGGGAGAAGCACTAATAAATATACTTTCAGACCTAATGATGCATAAATAAGTATACACATGGTTTTCTATACAAATATAATTATACATTATATTAACATATGGAATAATATATTTAAATTTTACTTTCTCTGTCCCCACAAATTTTGTGTGTAGTTGAAATCATACCTAATTTTAGTTCAAGACTGTTCACTTTTTGTTTAACATTTTGCCTCAATATTTCCTAGCAATGGCAGCAAGATCACAACCACATTATAGTCCTTTAGCTGTATTTATTCCTTTGCTATTATCTTTGCTTACTATCAAGGCTTTTAGTTCATTGTCTTTTTTGTTGATTTTACTTTTTGTTTTTCTGAAGAATTTTCTTACTTTTTTTTTCAGAAAGGGCACATATATGATAAACTTTTGAGTTCTTGCCTTTCCGAAAATACCTTCATTTTACCTTGCATGTTAAGTAATAATTTCATTGTCTTCTAGCATTCTGTGTTGCAAAAATAAAGTTGGACATTGATCAAATAGTTTCTTTGAAAATCATTCATCCTTTTATTTTCAAGAGGAGTTCAGAAATTTCTCTAGTGTATGTCTAGATAAGTATCTTTATTCATTACTTTTGCTCGGTGGTCAATAGTGAAGTCTCAAGTCTTTGCTCATCTCAATAAAATTATCCTCTATTATTTCTTTAATTGTGTCCCTTCTTCTTCTCCAGTCTGCTTTTTTCTTTCTTTCTTTTCTGTTAAGTGGATACGCATTGGATTTCTATTAAGTGGATATGGTAAATATTTCCCCTAAGTCATTTGTATAATGCTTTTCATTTATTTATTGTTCTGTTTTCTGGGAAATTTCTTTTCTTTATATTCTAGACTCTAATTTGGCCATTGGATGATTCATTTTATTACTTTAATTTTTAGCATTTCTATTGAACAATTGTTTCTTATTCTTTGATTCCTACTTTAAAAATAACACCTTGTTCTCTTTTCATGAATGAAACATCCTCCTGAAAGTTTCTGAGGGTGCTAATTAGAAATTTTTAAATTCTCTTCCATTTTTCATGTCTTTTGTTTTCTTCAATGTCTTCAATATTGTTTTGCTTGTTCACGTTTTCTCTGCATTTGTTGCTCTTGGTGTTTCTCAAATATCTGGCAATCTTTACTTGCCTTTTATATTTATAAATGCATGGATTTCCTTCTTTTGTGCATATCTGTTTCCACATTAGATTTCTTCCCTGAATGGAAGGGATGACTACAGATTGGGCCAGCTGACAGGCATGTTTCTCTTTAGAAGGGAGGAGGGAGGCAAGTTGGGGTCTCATAAGCTTGCCAAAGTAAGGAAGACTTCACCCTGCTACTAGAATACTTCAGCATTTCATTCCTGGAAGAGACACCTTTCTTTCCTACCCACCTACCCTGCATGGTCCATTATGTAGGATAAGAATTTCCTGGAGCCCTGTTCTACTTTTCGCTCTTCCCAAACTCAAAAAATTTCTCCCCATCCCCTCCACCTGACAGGGAGACTTGCCACCATGGGAAATGTTCTCAAGGCTTTGGCCTGAAGGCAAACACCAGCCTCTGTCTAAATGTAGGGGTGTGTGGGGGCAACAGCCCTAGCTGTTCTGCCAGCGGAACTTAATTTTCTGGAGGATTGTCTGGTGGCCAGGGTCCATTCCAGTTTCCTGTGCTTGTGTTCCCTGAGTCTGGAGAGCCTAGAATGCGTGGGAAGAGCAGCTTTCTTCTCTCCAGCAGCCCCTTCTTGGGCTGTTTTGTGTTATAGTTTGTTCTACTTTGGTTTCTCTTTCAATCTGATCTCGTTAGTTTTCTAACTTCCAGAAACTCCTCAAAATATCAACTGGTGGTATCCTTTTCCTGTTTTCCAGTTTGTTGTAAATTTGTTTTTTAATTATGTACTCTGTGTCATTTCAAATATATCTCAGTCTGTCATATTGGACTGGAAGTCTTTACCCATTTTTTGATCCATAAGTTCTACAGGCTAATCAATTGGAAGCTGCTCCCAGTATCTAGATTCTGGTTTTAATTATCTTTTAGTTTCTAAATGAAATCTCTGTATCAGGAGCTCTTATCCCTAAGGTCTATGGATGCCTAGAGATCAATTAATCCCTATGTTCCTCAAGAAGTTCCAATCCACTCTCTAGAGGACTTGCAGGAAAAAGAACTAGAATAAAGCCCTTTAAAAATATTTTTTCATGGGCGTCTTAAAATGGCTATGGACAACTAATGAAAGATAGATAAACTCTAAACTGCACTTATTATTCAAGAAAACTTTATAGAAGGTGATTTCCCCCAGAATTATATTATGAAAAATTATAAACATACAGAAACATTGAAACACTTTTACAACGAATACCCATATACTCACTTAGACCCTATAACACACTTATTTGTTTTATCTTATATCTATCCAACCCTCTATCCATCCAGAAATTCTTCTTTCCTTTTTCATGTATTTCCAAGGAAGTTGCAGACATTAGTGTACTTTAGAAGGGATTTTAAAAACGAAAATGAATATTATTCTCTAATTTCCTTTACCCTCTTTTTCTTTTTCATCATCACATTCTCATGCCAGTAAGAGGTGAGCTTCCCTCTGGATATCGGGGCCCTTGTCCTGCCATGCTGGCTGACTGGGTAGATGTTTAGACATGCAAACCAGAGTGACTGTTTTAAGGGCCAGCTGAAAGGTCACCTCTTCTGTAAAGCCTTCCTTAACTGAGTGGGTTGACAATCCTTTCTCTTGTGATCTGAGAGCACTTGGGCCGATCTCTGCTAAGCTATTCGTCAGATTGGTATTGTGATTCTTCTTTTATCTGAACCTCTCTCCTTTTGACTACAGGATTCTATGCATATGTGTGTCTGTGTGTTTATATGTGCCGCTGTGGAACAGGGAGTTAGAGGCTGGGTCTTGTTTATTTCTGTATCCAAGAGTTAAGCCATTCCTGGAACATAGTAAGTGAATAAAACCATGGATGACCAAATGAGTCCATTCTTGTTTGATTTGAATAGACAGATAAGTTCAAAATTGTTTATGTGATTATTGTTTTTTGATTAATTTGGTAGGTTAAATTAGAATGGTTGCTTTGCCTAAGGGTGTTTGTAATCCACATAGTTAGTATGGTTTTGGTGTAATGCTTAAAGAAGGTATGGCTCAACTGAGACTTTTTATATGGTCCCAGTTTTAACATCTCAAAAGTAAGGGTGGATATTACTGCAAAGATGGAATGAATCTATTAAGTCATAATCTCTGACTCTTGGCCAAACCTAATGTTGTCTATTCTGTTTTGTTAGTATCATCAGAAATTTCACATTTCTTTCATTAGGCATAATAGACAGCATGCCACTGCAAAGGCATTGTTTCTGATTTTCACTTCTCATTTAAAAAAATTTTCCCAAGGTTAATTTTGGTAACTGACCTACTAATATCTAGCTAGAGTAAAACTTCACAGCCCCACTACTCTGCATGCTGTACCTTCCTTTGAGCATAGGTGATCCAAAAGCCATCCACACTAGAGAAGCTCAGAGCAGGCTCTGAGCAGGAAAGAAACATTTATTGATGGCATATGATGGGCTTGGCACTGTGCTAGGTGGCTTACATTGGCTTTTTTTGTCTTAACTGGCCTCTAATTGGGGGAAAATTGCATTAACCAAAATCACTCAGCTGAGCTGTCTACATGGCTAATGGTCATTGGTTGCTTGCTGACTTGAGGCTAAGGGACCACTCCCCCTTTCATGTTTGTCTTCATGGTTTAATGTTAATACTCAGGAGCAGTGCCAGAAAGCTAAACCACCAAACCAGGCCCACAGAAGATACTGAACTCACTTCAGCATTGATTATTTAAACCAGAGAGCACTTCAGCCCATTCCCCGGTGAGCAATGCCTGGGGAAGACCTCTTGGGCCCAGCTTTTACCTTGTGTTCAAGACCCATGCCCGCTCTTTCTTCTCAGTCTCCACAGGTAGCCTGTGGCCCTCTTGCTTTGGTTTGGTAGCCCTGGGAGTTCATTTGACCAAACAGAACTAATGTGGCCCTGGAGGAGGTTAAAGGAAGTAAGTGTGATTCTCCCTGGGAGAAGCCCACAGCTGTGTCCTCCCTGAGCCCAGAACACCTGCAGGAAGCACCCCAGAAGCCTGGCCCATCCTGTGGCTTGACGACACCTCCCAAGCACCACTGGGTGGCTGGTGTCCCTAGCATGCCTCTTTGGGGCAGTCTGTGCTTGTGAGAGCCGATAAGGAGTGAGCTTAGAGGGACCTTTTATCAGCTGCTTGTGTTCGCAGAGACCAGATGATCTTCAAGGAGTTGCTTAGAGATTTAAAGCACTGATGTGACAAGGATGCTTTGATTCCAAAGTCCCAGCCTCTCCCTGCAGCCAGCGTTTACATAAACTTGAAAAAAACCTGCCACTGCTGTTCATCACCCTCGTTTTTCAACCTTAATGGTAATTACATTCCAAGGACTAGCAGAGATTTAGCCTCTCTTGCAAGTCAGGGGTTAGATACGCCCTTTGACGTGGCGCTGGAGCTTTGGCGTCCAGCACCGGGGGAGAAGGGTTGGGGGTGAGCTGCAGGAGACAAGGAAACTGCTCTCTGATGGTGTTTTGAAATCAGTCCCCGGAAAGCTTTAGCTTGTTTATTTATTGTTTGCTTATTAGTATTATTATTGCGTATGCAAAGTTCTGACTTAAAAGACTTGAGGTTTATTTTTGCTTTAATGCTTCAAAAGGTACCACAATTTTGCATGTAATTGAAATTCAAGAATTAGAAGTGGTGGCTTTCCCCCTGTACTCAGTGAAGCCTGTGATCCCTTCTGCCCAAGACCACCCCCCCCCCCCCCCCCACTATGCTTCACTCTCAAGTTCAGACCCCATCTTCTCTCTTTATGGTCCTTCTTTACAACAGCAAAGACAGGGCTTTGAAGGAGAGAGACCTGTCCCAACAGTTCAGAATTCCAAATCAAAACAGAGGAGAGAACATTAAGACTCGAGGCTGGGATGGCAACGGAGGCTCACACCTATAAACCCAGCACTTCAGGAGGCTGAGACAGGAGGATTGCTTGAGGTCGGGAGTTTGAGGTTGCAGTGAGCTATAGTGACACCACTGAACTCCTGCCTGGAAGACAGAGTGAGACCCTGTCTCAAAAAAAAATTAAGACTGTTCTCCACCAAATCAAGGGCACATCCTTGCCCTTTAGATAGCTTTAAGTGCCCGTCCCTTACCCTCCACTTCTAAGGGGCCTTACATGTCCCATGATAGCTCACTGTAACCTCAAACTCCTGGCCTCAAGTGATCCACCTGCCTCAGCCTCCTGAGTAGCTGGGACTACAGGCATGCACCACCCTGATGGCTAATTTTTTTAAATTATTTTTTGTAGAGATGGAGTCCTGCTGTGTTGCTCAGGCTGGTCTCAAACATCTAACCTCAAGCAATCTTCTCATTTTGGCCTCCCCAAAGTGCTGGAACTACAGGCATGAGCCATCTTTTTTTTTTCCACAATTTTATGGGGGTACCTACAATTTGGTTACATAATTTGCTTTTGTGCAGTTTGAGTTGAAGTTATAAGTGTTCCCATCAGTCAGTTAGTGTGCACTGTACTTGTTAGGTGTGAATTTACCCACCCCCTTCTCCCCCTCCCCTATCTTACTCAGGCTCTTTTTCTGTCTCAATCTGTCTTTATCCCAATGCATACTTTCCTTTAAGAACAAAGGATAAACAAAAGACTTTGGATGGGGGATAGAGTTGTGTGTGATGATACAATTGGTTTTTGTCTCTTCTTCACTCCCTTTCCCTAATCAAGCCTTAAAGGATGGAGATAGTGGGCTCCAGTAGACCAGATCCTGTGCTTTGAGCATCCTGGCCACTTCCAGAGCAGTTCTCTGGTCTCTGCTTGGCATCTTGGGTGCCATCAAGGTGGCATCTGGCATGGTGCCTTGGCAAGCCCTGCCTCTAGGCTGGTCATTGGCACTGTGCTTAGAGCCATGGGCAAAGCCACCAGATGTAAGGAACTTGGGTCTGATTTCTAGAATCCAGATCAAGGATCCTGGTGGCACCTTTTCCTTCCTCTCGAGGGCCCAGTCTCTGGCAGACTTCTTTTTCATCTGTCCAGGAAACCTAGCTTTCAACAACACAGGCTTTAAAGAGGCTTCATCCTGCTCTCATTTCCAAGAGCTGGCCCAGAGCACAGCTCTTGATTTTTCTTAAAACCAACCTTGCTTGGCTGGGCATATGTACTCCACAGGGCTTGCTAAACAAATCCTGGCATTTTTCAAATTGCCTATCTTAAATGGAAATGCAGGGGCAGATGCAACTTTTGTGGGACTCAAAAGCTTACACAACTTTTAGGAGCTCTCTTTAAGAAAAATTATAAAAACAAAATCAGGTACTCAACTTCTTCTTAAGTATATCCCCAAAATGCCCACGAACATTTCAAAACCACTAACCTGATGGGAGGTGTGATAAAGTAGAAGAGACACTAGTCTTGAAAATTGGGTTAGCATGTCTTACTTTAGTAACCTGACATACGATCAGATGAGCGTGCCACAGGAAGAGGCCGGTGCAAGTGAGGGCACTGCCGCTCGGGCTTCATCAGCCTCACCGTAAGTTGGGCCCCGTAGACATGTCCTCCTACAGAAATGAAAACACATCCTCCCCTCTCCCCCAAACCATGTTATTTTATGTTTCTAAAATTGCTTTCAAATGTTCTTTATACAATTTGACAATATGAATCAAGAGCCTGGAGATACTCATGCTTTATCCCAGTAGTTCTACCTTTGGCACTCTAGTCTAAGAAAAATGACTAGATCATGGAAGAGCCTATGCACAAAGATGTCTATTGCAGCATTATTTATAATAGCCCAAATTGGATAGACTCTAATGACTAACATGGGAATGAATAGGTAAAATATGATATATTAATATTCACCTTGTAGAATGTTATACCAGTAGTGCCAATGATGTTTTCACAAAATGCTTATAATAATGTGGGAAAATGCTAATATGCTAATGTTATCAGAAAATAGCAGCACACAAAAATGACATAAATTGTATATTTAAATAGCCAAGTGATAACATTGTCTGAATTTCCAGCACTTTGGAAGTATCCTAGATTCCCATACATATTGTCTTAAATGAGCAAAATAAAGCTCTGGATCCCTTGGGCTTTAGAATTTTCAAAGTTTAGAGCCACGCTAAAAGAACGTCTCATTTTAAAAGAGCCTCATATTTTATATTATTTTTTAAAGATAATTCTTGACATCCATGCAACTATGAAGAAATCAGTACCTTTATTTACTACTTACAGAAGAACAACACATACACTGATACGACCTTTTGGAAATCATTTTGGCAATATTAATCAAAAGCTTTAAATGTATTCATACCCTTTGATGCAATAATTTCAATTCTGAGCATCCATTCTAAGGAAATTACCAGAAATGTAGAGTTATTATGCACAAAGATGATATTGCAATGAAATATATAATAGGAAGGCATTATTAACAACTTAAAGATCTAACAGTAGAGGAATTATTTTTAAAAATCTCCATATATATCCATAAATGGCATATTAGCCATGGAGATGGTGAAATAGGGGAGAAAGAAAAAGTCTAAAACAAAGATAAGGACATACAGTGGAGCATGAGTAAGGTTAATACAGAAAAGCACATTGAAGATTTATTTTCTTAACAAGCTCTAATATGTACCCAGTTGCTGTTCTAAGCTCTTCAGGAAGCCATTTAATCTTCATAACAACCTATGAGGTTGGTTCTATAGTCATTCCCATTTATGGCTGATGAAAGAGTACAGAGAGGTTAGGTAACTAATCCCAAATCACACAGCCAGTGAGTGGCAGGGCCACGATCCTCACTCAGCAGTCTGGCTTGGAAGTCCCTGCTTTTGTCTTCTGTGCTGTGCTACTGCAGAATTATCCCTCAGCTTTCTAGTAACCAACACGAAAATGAAAACCAGATTAGTTCCTTGAGTCAATGTTAATAATCGGAGAATAAAATGATTTAGTGTAAGTGATTCCTGACACTAAAGTCAGAATTTTTTTTTTTTCCTGAACACAACTACAATATGGTGTTACTTAATGAATATCGTCCTTGGAGTAGAGACCATTCCATGCCTTATCTGCCATTTTTGCTACTCTTTCCTCATTACGTGCTGAGCCAAAGAATACTTCAGCAAGAATAATTCTATGGGGGTAGGTGAGGGCAGAGGAGCCACACAGTAATGCTTGGGTGCTTTCTTTAATGAGAGGACTTAATTCAAGGATAAATTAAAGAGTATCTGGAAGAATACATAGGGGAGCGTATTCTTCATGCAGTAGGCTGTACTCCAAAAATACCGTTCGTCTCAGTCAGGCTTTCCACAGAACTTAAGACACAGCTTTAGTGTAGAAATCCTATTCATCTAAACAATTCTGTTTATGCAGACAACTCAGGTATAGTAGCTAACTAAAATGAGAGGAAAAGGGACATGTCCCAAGCTGCACCCCAGGGTTGTACACCATCGGGCATTTGTGAAATCAGTCCCCGTGAGGCCCAGGCAAGTGCCCTCGTTCTCAGGGACAGCTGCCAGAGCGGGCCAGCTCCTGCGTGGCAGCCAGAGCAAGCTCCTCCTCTCCCAGTCGCTGCCGTAGAGGATGTGACCTGCAAATGGATGAGAAACAGAAGTTAAAAAAATGCAACACGTTATTTGTTCTATCCCCATACCTGCACCCTATGGAACCCCGGTGAAAATGAAGGAAAAGACAAAAGAAAGGCAAATGTGACGACACCTCATTCCCTCTCATGACAACCTGGAACCGACTCCTCCCTCTACTCCTGGTCCTGAGCCCGTAAGAAAGGGGCCGAGTCAGCACAGATGCGCTGTGAGCGACGCTCCAGCCACGCCCTGCGCCTCTCAGCCTGTCCCACACAGACTCGAAGCAAAAACGAGCATGCGGGAGAATGTGGGACTCTTTGTTTGCGGTTTTAATTCCTGCAAAGAAAAAGCAAGGGAACTGATGTGCTGACTCCAAATACAAGACAGCGATGGAGCGGTCACTGTCCTCTCGGCAGCCAGGCCTTCGCGCTGGGCGCTATAAGCACAAACCCACTCCGTTCCTTTCATTGAGAGTCCACAATTTATTCGGAGTTTACGCTTTTTGTTTTGGTTTGGTTTTCTGTGGTTCCGTCTCCATACCAGACGTCATTGTTATTTACAGTGTCCCATCCGTGAGGGAGACACTATTGTCATTTGACTATGATATATTCTATTTTCACCCATGATGGACATTTTTGTTGGAGCCACTAAATAAATATATACACATGGGACTAAAGCTAACTGGAGACGACTAATCTGTTTTTTGTGTAGATTGCTATGCAAACTACTTCCCTATAGGCTTTTGTATTTAATGTAGCTGGGCCAGATTGCATTTCATGAAGGGCCTAATTCTGTGACTTGAATCTCTTGAGGCATTTCCACAGAAGTGCAGGTCTTTCCATCCCCCTACACAGCACACACACACATACCTGCCGTGCACTAGGCCTTTCCTCCTGAGGAGGGCCTTTCGCGGTGACCACTCACCCCCACCGCCCAACTAACTGTCTCTTGTGGCCTGGCCACTTTGGAAACTTTTCTCTCAGCTCATTTATCTGCTAAACAAACTCAGTGTTTAGTTATTGGTGGATAATGATGGTATAAGATAGTGTTTCTCAAATTTTATTACATGCAGAGATCGCTTAGGATATTTGTTTTAAAAAGGTAAATTTCTAAGTCTTTGTCCACAGGGATTCTGATTCTGTAAGTCTTATTCCTAATTTTGTTTGTTGTTCATTTAATCAACATAAGACATGTGTGTAGTTAAAAATAGGATAATACTGAACAGAGGTGCTCTGATTGCAATCGTGGCAGCCCTGATTCGGAACCACCATCCCACTGATAACAACTAGAAAAACTGCAAAAAATGTAAAAGGAAAATAGTTAGAAGGCTTCAGTGAAGAATTACAGAGCTAGATGCTGGAAGAAGAAGGAAGCTCAGAGAGGCGATGTGGTGGTTAGGGCCGCTTTTCCCCTGGAGGTATTTGCAGACTCAGAAGAGGCAGCTAAAAGCTGCCAAGCTTAGTAGAACTTTTGGCAGAGTCATGGGTCTGGGGGATGAAATTGGAGTTTAGATCCCACTAAAAAGCTCTGGGAAGGGACATGGAGGGAGCGCACCTGGGAGTAAGGTGATGAGAAAGCAGACCACTGAAGCCAGGTGCAAACAACTTCAGTACTTGATTGGAGTCGAGTGGGGGGATTTCCCTAGCACAGCTGTGTACCAGATGCAAACCCAAACTCCTTTCTGGAGGATAATGGCATCATTTTAGACTTTAAATTGTCACTACAGTTCTTTATGCGTAATGTCCAGCATGCAGTAAGAAACGACCGGGCACAGCATATCTGAATAATACAAATGAAAACGAAGAGAAATAACAACAATTGAAAAATCCACAGGATATTCAGACAATAGAATTACTAGATACGGATATTAAGATAACTCAGCTGATGAGTTTGAGGAAATTAAAGGCAAGATTTAAAATTTTAGCAAACAAGTGAGTGAAATAGTCCTAGCATAGCTGCTGAAGGGCCCAATAACTATTATATGAAAGAAATTGAATTTATAATTTAAATTTTTCCACAAATGAAACTCCAGGGTCAGATGGCTTTACTGAAGACTTCTACCCACATATTTAAAGAAGAAATGAGACCAGTGTACCCAAACATTTCCAGAGAAGAGAAGAAGAGGGGGCACTTCCCAAGTCATTTTATAAGACTAGCATTACCTAAATACCAAAATTGGACAAAATTGGTACAAAAATGAGAAAAGCATAGGCCAATCTCACCCTTGAAAATAGATGCAAAAGCTAGAAATAGATGCTAACTAAATGTTAGCAGAATCTGGTGATAAAAAATGAATAACATGTTCCAACCAAACTGGGTTTGTTCCAGGAATGCAAGATTAGTTTAACACTCCAAAATCAATTAATGAAATAAAGGAGAAAATCCATTATGATTATCTCAACATATATAGAAAAAAAAGCACTTTACAAGTTTATCACCCTTTTATGATAAACAGCAACAACAAAGACACAAAAAACCTCTTTGCAACCTAAGAACAGAAGGACACTTCCTTAATCTGATGAATGGTATCTATCAAAAAATGCAGCAAACATTATACCTAATAGTGAAATGTTGAAATTATTTCCCTTGAGATTGGAAGGGAGACAAAAACGCTGCTATTCTCACCTCTGTTCAACATTGTTCAAGGTGTTCTAGTCAGTGTAATAAGCAAGAAAAGAAAATAAAAGGTAAAATGATTTAAAATTACCGTGACTTTTAGATACTGTGCTACTGTGTGTAGAAAATGCAAAAGAATCTATGGATAAACTATTCAGATTAAACAGTAGTTTAGTAAGGTGGCTGGATACAATGTTGACATTTAAAAAGTTTATTGTACAGATCATTAAAAAATAAAATTGTAAAAAGTCAGTTAGACTAAAATAACACCAAATACCTAGAATCATGTCTAATGTAGGATGTACAGGATTATTTCTCAGCAAATTATAAAATATTTTTGAAAGAAATTAAAGAAGACCTAAATAAAGGGAACTATATCATGCTCATGAATTACGAAACTAAATATTGTTAAAATGTTAGTTCTTTCCCCACCCAACTGATATATAGATTCAATGCAATCCCAAACAAAATTTTGGAATTTTTTTCTTTGTGGAAATTGATAAGCTAATTTTAAAGTTTATAAAGAACTAGAAAGTTTACAAAGAGTTGTTTTGGTTATCTTTAGCAAAGAACTAAAGATAACCAAAATGATCTTTTTGTTTTGTTTTGTTTTAAGCACTCACGTTGGAGTGCAGTGGTGGGCCTATAGCTCACTGTAACCTTGATTTCCTGGGCTCTAGCAATCCTCCTGCCTCAGCCGTCAGCCTCCCAATTAGCTGGGACTACAGGTACATGCCACGAAACCTGGTTCATATTTTTACCTTTTATTTTTGTAGATATAGGGTCTCGCAGGTTGTCCAGGCTGGTCTGGAACTCCTGGCCTCAAGCAATACTCCTGGCTCAGCCTCCCAAAGTGCTAAGACACCAAACAATCTTGAAGAAGAACAAAGCTGGAGAAGTTGCTCTATTAAATACCAAAACAGACGATGTGTAGTTATTTGTATTTATTGTTTGTTTTAGTAAAAAATTAGAAATGAACTAGATATTCACTGATAGTAGAATAGGTAAATTGTAGTATCGTCATACAATGAAAACCTGCATAGTAATGACAACATGCAGCACCATAGAGGAACACAGCATCGAACAAAAGAAGGTGAATATGATTCTACTCATGTAAAGTTCAAATATGGGCAAACCTAATCCGTGGTGTTAGGAATCAGGCTAGAGGAGAAGAGAGGGAGTCCTGATTGCGGGTGGGCAGCAACAGAACCCCTGGAATATTGGCAATGTTCTTTGCCAGGTCAAGGTGATGGTTACACAGGTGTGTTCATAAATCACTGAACTGCCCCATGTCTCCCGCACCCAAACCTCACTCTCTGGAGGCAATCACTGCTAACCACAACCAGTTAGAATGCTCCAGGTGGTTTCTTATACATGCCCAAATAATAGTCCTATGGCATTATTTTGATTTATCAAATTTATACATAACTACGTTATATTTAAACCTCCATTTCTTTTCCCATCAACTCTGGTTTTATTTATATAAAGGCATGCATTATATATAAAGACTTCATAAATGAAAATTATTTTTGATGATATGTCCAGGTGTAAGTCTGATCTTATTCAATCCATTTTGTATTTTATAGACTTTTTCAATTTGAAATTCACTTCTCTCTTTTGCTCTGAAAAATACCTCTCGTTGTTTCTTTGCCAATTGTCTCCTCTGCATTTGCTTGGCATCTTTCATTTTGCATTTCTCTTGGGTGGGTGTTGGACCTCCTGGTTTGATGTTCTATGTCTTTTACCTTTGTTGCCCGTATTTTTTATTCCTTTTCCTTTTTCCTTTTAAGTTCTGAGTTTTCTAGACTTCCCTCTCCCCAACTCTATTTAACTTTTTATTCAGCAATCACATTTTTGATTTCCAAACTTAATTTCTTATTAGAAATTAGTTTCCTAATTCCTGATCATTCCTTTGCATAGTTTCCTATTCTTGATCTGTGGATTAAATAGCTCTTTAAGTCTCCCCGAGCCTATTAATTAGATTAAAAAAAAAAAAATCACTGAACTTGAATGATTTGTGTTCAGTTTCTCTTGGGCTTTCTCTTTCAAACTGCTGCTTTTCCTGAAATGTCTGTATACCTTTGAGTGTTTGTTGATATTTAACAGTGGAATGGGAAGGCTAGTGGGGAATTCTCTGTACACGGGTGTGGGCTTGTTGAACTTGTGGGCATCCCTTTAAGGCGAGCCAGTGAGAAGCTAATTACCATGCCGAAGGGCTTCCAAAAGCCAGAATGAGGACCAGGTTACTTTTAGGTGCTAACACTTATTGCCTTAGTTCACTTCAGGTATCGTCTTAGAACATTTTGGCTGCTATAACAGAATGCCACAGACTGAGTACTTTATAAGAAAAGAGATATATTTGGTTCATGGTTCTGGAGGCTGAGAAGTCCGAGTTCAAGGGCTCACATCTGATGAGGTCCTTCTTGTTGAATCCCAGCTCGGTGGAAGGCATCATGCGGCACGGAAGTGTCCAAAGGAGTCAGAGAGAGGAAACTGGGCTGAACTCAACCTTTTGTCAGGAATCCACTTCCACAAAAACTGGCCCATTCCCACAATAATGGCTTTAATCCATTCATAAGGGTGAAGTCCTCATCACTTACTCACCTCTTAAAGGTCCCACCTCTTAATATTGTTGCATTGGGGATTTAGCTTCCAACACATGAATTTTGGGGGGCGCATTCAAGTCGTAGTGGGTATATGGTGGCTTTTTACTTTTCTAAGAAAAAATGCTCTTCTTCTGACCGGGTGTAAATGCCTGCCTGCCTGAGCTTTGCGCAAGAGTGGAAGTGGGTACTATTTTGTTGAAGTCCTCTCACTCATTCCCTGGTGTTCAGCCCTGCTGCTATTTCCACTCTCAGATGTGCTGAGTCCAGAGGTTCTGTGGTCCTGCTGCTTCCAAATTCCTGCAGCTTCCTGAAGGCTACTGTTTGCTCTGCTCTGCTCCAAGCCACTGATACTTCTGCATTTACTTTCTGCCTTCTGGAAATTTCTTAAAACCTCTTGTTTGTTGAAGAGTATCCTCCCATTCTCTTGGCTGCTACAGATTTATGCCTTTATTGCTTTACAATCATTTTGAGGGCTTGGGAGATGGAGACTCTAACCTGGGACTTAGTCTATCATCTTGAAGTGGAGTCCCTTAATGCACTTAAGAGGAATCTCTTAAATTCCATAGATGTTTGATGTAAGGCCAGTTTTGTTTTTATTTTTTTGAAATAAATTTTATCGTGTATATTTTGAGGATATGTATATTATGAGATGATTACTACAGTGAAGCTGATTAAGATATCATCTCAAATAGTTACTTTTTGTGTGTGTGATGAGAATAGATAAAAATCTACTTGTTTAACAAAAATTCCCAATACAATACAATGTTATTAACAATAGTCCTCATGTGGTACATTACATCTCTAGACTTGTTTATCCTATATATCTGCTACTTTGTATCCTTTGAACAACGTCTCCCCATTTTAAGCCCAATTTTAAAAAATAAGTAGAATTTTCATAGAAACAGGACTGTAGAAGACAGAACAAATGGAGGGCATGTTTGAGCAGTAGTGTGGAGATAGATGTGACGACGCTAGGTTTGACAAAATAATGAGTACCCCAGCCTAGTGGGATTCCCAAATTCTAAGGTGAGAGTCATAGGAAATAGGACTGGAAAAGGAATCTGGATCTAGAACTTTTAGTTCTAGATGGGAAAATTTGGCTAAGGGATTTTGGGCAGAGCAAAAAAGTGATGAAATCAATATTTTAGAAAGATTCATTTGGCAGGACATAAAAAATACTTTGGAGGGTAGACAGGTGGGAGGCAGAGGGCCAGTTAGGAAATAGCTGTAATCATCCATTTGTGAAATGAGGGATGATGGCAGCAGAGATGGAAAAGTAGGAAGAGATGTGGGCAAATCAGAAATACGTATCTATAGTACTTAGGGACTGGATGGATATACAGGACAAGGTGATTCTAAGTTTTCAGGACTGGATAACTATGGACTATGGATAAGGTGTCAACATTGACGTAGTTAGAAAATTCATAGGCACTTATCCTACTTCTACCTCCTCTCTCTTCAAGATTAGTTTACCCACAGTGGAAATCTTGTTTTTCAGCCTAGATTTTTATAGGCAGTGGCAACAGTGGTGTACGGTGGCTTTGATGATGGTGATTATGTTGGTGGTGGTGGTGGTGAAGGTAGTGGCAGAAATAGTGATTGTAGATGGTGACGGTGGTAATGTTGAAGGTGGTGGTGGTGGTGGTGGTAGTAATGGTGAGAATGGTGATAATTAAAGCAGGGCTGGAGTGGAATAGTGGAGGTGATCATGGTGGTGATGATACTGATGGTAATGTGGTAGTGGTGGTGACAGTGGTGGTAATTATGGAGGGAGCTGGTGATGATGATAATGGAGGTCGTGGTGGTGGTGGTAGTGATAATAATAGTGATGGTGGTAGAGATGCTTGTGATGGTGGTAGTGGTGATGCTGGAGGTGGTGGTGGTGATGGTGGTAGAGATGCTTGTGATGGTGGTAGTGGTGATGCTGGAAGTGGTGGTGGTGATGGTGGTAGAGATGCTTGTGATGGTGGTAGTGGTGATGCTGGAGGTTGTGGTGACAGTGGTGTTGGTAAGGGTGTTGACAGTGGTTGTGATGGTGACGTTGGTGAAGGTGTAGATGGTTTCAGAGATGGAAGGAATGGTAGTAAGTGGTAGTAATGGTGGTGGTGGTGGTGATAGTGGCAGGTGATTGTGGTGGGGATGGTAGTAGTGGTTGCTGTAGTGGTGATTGAGGTGATGGTGTAGGTAGTGATAAAGAGAGTCATAGTGCTGGGCGCAGTAGCAGTGGTGGTGATGGTGACAGTCCTGGTGATCGTGGTTGGGTGTGGTGCTGGTGGACACATCTTAGCTATGCAACAGTGACTTTAAGTCTTGCTCTTACTCTTCTTTATACATATAATGACTTTAGTAGAAAGAGAGTAGGCTGGGCTACTACAGAGCTACGTGACCAGCTCTGCTCCCTCCCCTGGCTGATAAGGCGAGGAGCGGACGTCTGACTCAGGGAAGCAAATCCTTAGGCTGGGTTGCGCTAAGAAGATTTTCAACCTCTAGAATTTAACTAACAGACTTGAAAATTATAGTTGTAATATGGGCCACAAGAGACCTGTGGCAGCAGAGCCTGTGTCATCACCATGGCAAGGAAATGCTGCATAGAGGTGGAGTTAAGACAGGGCTTGCGGTTGTGAGTAAGCAAAAAAGGAAGCAGGTGGGCAGAGAGAGGCAGATGGAGAGAAGGGGGGCAGCCTAAGACCCTGTTCTGATCTTGGATGCCCATGAGCTTGCCAGTTGTATTCCTTCCATAAATTTCCCTTTTATTTGAATTACTTTGTGTGTGTATGTTCCTTGCAGTAAAACATTAGGGACTAAGATATTTATGAAGTAAATTGCTTATTTTCCATGTTGTCTGCAGACTTCTTCAAGGGTCACAGGCTGTAGATACTACTATTAGATGCTTTTGTGTTTGGGTCACTCAGCCCTCTCCCAGGGAGCTTATACTCAACAAATCGCATACCTAAGAATTATATTTAAGGTCAGGTCCATTTCACACAGGGTCCAGGCTTTGCTTGCCACATCTAGCACTTAACAGTTCCCCCTTATTATTTCGAAATCAGAGTTCCTGCCCCCATGGGACCTCATATCCTACTTCTCCAGCTTTGGGAATGTCTCTAGGTTGTGTCTCCCACACCCTCTGGCTGTGTTCTTGTTTCCTGGTTTGCAGCCTCTTGACTTACACCTTGACCCACCTTTTCTGCCTTGACCCCCGCTTCACATGTCTAATCCAAACTCTCCGTCTAGACTCTGGTGTCTCTCTCCCAAGGACAATAGAGCACAGCTAAAGGATGAGCTGGACTTGGGCCTGATCCCCTAAGTTTCTGCTGGGTTGGAAGAGAGGAGTGAAGGGCGGGAGAGAACCCTGCTCTACTGAGTACCTTCCGTGAGCTGGGTACTTACAATTCGGGAGATCAGCATTCTTAGTTTCACTTTATAGATGATAAACCTGAAGCTCAGAGAGTTTAAAGGGACTGGCTCAAGTTTATGCAGTGAGTGAATGCCAGATCTGAGGTGTGAACCCAAGTGTGTTTGACTTCAAAATTCATTTTTACCCTTTAAACTGTGCTGACTTGCCAAAGGATGGAATAAAATCCACACTTGTTGAGCATATGGCAGTGACTTTAAGTGGCCACCCACTGTCCATTCTCTCCTTGTTTCTTAATAGCAAAGCCCTGGTTTGTTTCAGTATGGAAATGTTCACCCCTACCCAACCGCCCCACAAAGACTCTATATCCCAGGCTTCCTGAAGCAAAGTATGGCCACGAGAAAGCTGCTAGGATGAAAGTGGAAGCATTGTGGGGGCCTCTAGGAAGGCTGCTCAGAGCTTAAAGCTGATCTGGCTGGGAGGTTCTGTCTTGGGCCCTTCTTTATTCTTGCTGCTCAGCACAGGAGTAGGGCTCTAATAACCACCTTGGATTTGAGGCTATCCCGAAGATAGAATCCATATTCTAGAACAGTGGAGACCGAGTCCTTGAAAGCTTCAGTGCTGCCCTGTCAGCTCTTCACTACTTACCTCTGGACTCTAGTATGTAGAAGAGAAGAGATTTGGTTTAAGCTACTTCATATGCAATAGGATTCAAGCACGTCCTCTATGTGAGACACTGTGCTAGCACTTCGATGTTTGGTCGCCCCTATTACAGATGAAGACCCTGAGTTTCAGAAAGTTGATGTAATTAACTTAAGATCACACAATTAGTTGAGTGGCATGTCTTGAATTTAGAGCATATTGCTCTAATGGAATAAAAAAATCTAAATTCCTAAACATGACATATAAAATACCCATGATCTAACCATGGCCTGTCTCTCAAGTCGTACATTTTGTTTCATGATTTTGAAAATGCTCTTCCCTCTGCCTAGAATTCTCTGCCCCTACTTTTCCTCTGGGAAACTCCTACTCATCCTTCAAGACCCAGTTGAAGTGCTACCTCCTCTTCAAAGCCTTTCCTAGATAGCTGTCCCACTACACATCTTCCTTCTGTGCTCCTGTTGCTCCATGCCGTACATTAACAAGACTTTGCATTACATAAGATACACGCATTGTGTTGCACGGTACGGCAGTTGTTTGTATGTCTGTCTTCCCTCTAAAATGTCAGCTTCTTTAGAGGAAAAATCTTTCCATCTCTATTCTCAGCATCAGTTCACTGCCTAGCACCCAAAAAGAGTAAATTTTTATTGAATGATTGAGCGCCTGAATGAATAAAAGTAGGCGATCAAGTTGAATGACATCTTTCAGTAGACTTTGGGAGCTAACTATACCATTTTGAGGCCTGTCTCTTCCTGTGCCTCCTAAACTGCCTGGGAAGCACAGGGAGCATGTCACTGCTGGCTACTTTAAATGGAGAACCTAAGAACTCAGGTCTGCATGGAGACCCATCCATTCATTCTTAACTCTGACTCCAGAGCCTGTGCATTTAAAGAGGACTGCAGCGTATTTCCAATTCAAAATATCGTTTTCTTAGGGAATGTACCTGAAAAGATCATAGAGGTAGATTTGATTCTTGCTTTAAACCTTTCAAAAAATTGAATCAGCTTTGACACAGCAACCCTTTTTCAAGATTTTGAAAACTGTGGATCCATTTTAAACTAGATTGTGATTGACAAACCCACGGGAACATTAGTGAACAGTTAAATACTAATTAGCCAAACCCCTGCTAATCTCCCAGCTGTCAAAGGCAGAGATAGAGACAAAAGCTTCAATTAAACCTGAGTTGGTCCCTGAGGAGAGAGAGGTCAAAGGGGAGTGTTCAGTCAACTGTGGGATTATGTGAAGGAAGTCCCAAGTAATAATCATAAAAAAATCCAAATGTCCCTTTACTCATTTAAAAAGACATTATATTGACATTAAAAACTCCCCTTTTGTCATTTTACTTTCCCCAATCTTCCCATCATTTAAATGTTTTCCATTATTTTTAGGATAAGGTTCAAAGCCTTCTCCCTGACTTTCTGCCCCCAGTGAAGATTTCTGGTTATATCTGTCGCTTCCTCCTCCTCCTGGAGCTCCTGCTCACTGGCTGAGCATGCCCCCAGGTGCATGAAGTTCAGGCTGAACTATACCCACCTCTTGTTTGGCTGTCCAACTCTGAGCTGTCTAATTCAGACTTAGCAACGTGCCACCTTCTCTTAATAATCCACTGCATTAAAGGAGCAGTTGGCAAAACTATTTCACTTACACAATCTCTTCTGATCTTGATCTTCCCCACAGCTTTAAGAGGTAGCTGTGGGGAAAGACAAATACACCGAGACCAGGAGAGACCTCAGTGTTGTGTCCAACGTCACACAGATGCCAGGTGAGCCACCAGGGCTGGAACCCAGAGCACAGACCCTAGCCTTTGTCCTCTGGTCTTCCACTGACCAGCCTCCCCAGGTTCAAAGCCTGTGCCAGCCCCCAAGGAGGTTTTCCTCAATGCGGGGGGAAATGAGACAAATGTTATGAATTCTTTACAAAGCTCAACTTAGCCAATTTATTGGACTCCCTATTATTCTAAAATTATACTTTTAGGGATGAAATGTAATTTATTTTTATTAAATAATAGTGGAAATAAATTATAGTTGCTTTCCTTTCAATCCTTATTTGGCAAAATCAAAATCTGTCAAACTGATGTGGATGCCTTCATTTTATCTGAAGTGTTAGTATATTATAAAATCCCAAAGTTTAGGTAACATTGTGCTTTTGTGCATCAGTAAAGCCTTTTTTGATATGATTTCAAATTAATCTCTGCCTCTTTGCTCCTTATTGAACAGTAATAAATTATTGTATAATTCACTGACAATTAAATTCAACTATGTATTATATTAGAAAACTAGCTCCATTGTTCTGATGAGAAATTCCCCCTGGGACTCCTTACAGGCTGAGCTGGCCATTTCCTCTTTGGACCACCCGTGTCTGTGGAATAAGCTGCCAGTAGAACACTTGTCACTGCCTGGCACCTATTTATTTATTGGCCATCTCCCCTTCTAGACCACAAGTTCCATGGAGTGTGAACCTTGTATCCCTGCACCAGAGTACCTGTGCCCATCATATTGAGTGGCCACAAAGAATATGGTCTATATCTGAATTTTGGCTTTGATTCAGTTGAATCAGCAACATCAATAGTAATAGCACCTAACGTTTATTGAATATACACTATCTGCTTAAAATTGTGCTTTCCTAGAACAAATAGACCTAACAGACATCTACAGAATGTTCTACCCCAAAACTGCAAAGTATACATTCTTCTCATCAGCACATGGGGTATTTTCCAAGATAGATCATATAATGGCCCACAAAACATGTCTCAGTAAATTCAAAAAAATCAAAATCATTCCATATACCTTCTCAGATCAGAGTGGAATAAAACTAGAAATCAATTTCAAGAGGAACCCTCAAATCTGCATAAAAAGTCATGGAAATTAAACAACTCGCTGCTAAGTGATCCTTGGGTCAATGACAAAACTAAGATAAAAATCAAAAGATTTTTTGAACTGAGCAAGTCATGACACAAGTATCCAAAATCTATGGGATAGAGCAAAAGGGGTGTTAAGGGGGAATTTCATAGCTTTAAATGCCTACATCCAAAAGACAGGAAGATCACAAATTAACAACCTAATGCCACACCTCAAGGAACTAGAAAAGGAAGAAAAAAACAAGCTTGAAGCTAGCAGAAGAAAAGAAATAACAAAGATCAGAGCAGAACTAAATAAAATGGAAACCAAAAAAAAAAAAAAAATACAAAGGATTAATGAAACAAAAGTTTAACTCTTTGAAAAGATAAACAAAATTGATAGACTTCTAGCTAGATTAACCAGAAATAGAAGAGAAAGGACCCAAATAAGCTCAAACAGAAACGAAAAAGGAGACTTACAACTGATGTCACAGGATTACAAAATATCATCCATGAATATCACATCAACCTTTACATGCACAAACTAGAAAATGCAGAGGAAATGGATAAATTCCGGCAAACACACGACCTCCTAAGACTGCAACAGAAAGAAATAGAAATCCTGAAAAGGCCAATAATGAGCAGTGAGATTGAAGCAGGAATAAAAAAAATCTACCAACAAAAAAAGCCTCAGACCAGTTTCACAGCAAAATTCTACCAGACCTACAAAGAAGAATTGGTATCTATTCTACAGAAATTATTCCATAACATCAAGAAGGAGTAAATCCTCCTTAACTCATTCTATGAAGCCAGTATCACCTTGATACCAAAGTCAGGAAAGAGTACAACAAAAAAAGAAAACTACAGACCAATATCCCTCATGAACATAGATGCAGAAATCCTCAACACAATGCTAGCAAACTGAATTCAACAGCACATTAAAAAGATAATTCACCATGATAAAGTGGGGTTCATCCCAGGGATGCAAGGACGGTTTAACATAAATAAATAAATAAATAAATATGACTTATCATATAAACAGAAGCAAAAATGAAGACCACATGATCATCTCAATAGATGCAGAAAAAATACTTAATAAAATCCAGCACCTTTTCATGATAAAAACCCTCAACAAACTAGCCTTAGAAGGAACATACCTCAAAATTATAAAGCCCATATATGACAAACCCACAGCCAACATAACACTTAATGGGGAAAAGTTGAAATCATTACGCCTAAAAACTAGAACAAGACAAGGGTGCCCACTGTCACCATTTCTATCTAACATAGTGCTGGAAGTCCTAGCCAGAGCAATGAGGCAAGAGAAATAAATAAAGGGTATTCAAATCTTTGAGGAGGTCAAACTATCCCTGTTTGTTGATGATATGATCTTGCATGTAGAAAACCCTAGAGGCTCCACCAAAAGACTCCTAGAATTGATAAATAGATTCAGCAAAGTCTCAGGTTACAAAATCAATGTACACAAGAGTCCACTTGCTCAAGGCTTCTTGGGCATGGCTCCTCATAAAAATAAAACAAAAAAACCCAAATCGATGTACACAAATCAGTAGCATTTCTATTAATATATGTTAATAACAGTCAAACTGAGAGTCAAATCAAGGACTCAATATCATTTGCAATAGCTACAAAGAAAATAAAATACCTATACTTATAATACTTAAAATAATATACTTATCCAAGGAGGTAAAATATCTTTACAAGGAGAACTACAAAACACCAATGAAAGAAATTACAGATGACACAAACAGATGGAAAAACATCCCATACTCATGGACTGGTAGAATCAACATCTTTGAAACGTCCATACTGCACAAAGCGATTTACAGATTCTATGTAATCCCCATCAAAATACCAACATCATATTTCACAGATCTAGAAAAAATGATTCTATGCTTCATTTAGAATGAAAAATGAGCCCAAATAATCAAAGCAATCAATATTACGCAAAAAGAACAAATCTGGAGACATCACATTACCATAGTTTAAATTATGCTAAATGGTTATAGTAACCAAAACAGCATGGTGCTGGTATAAAAGTAGACACATAGACCAATGGAAAAAAAATAGAAAACCCAGAAAGAAAACCATCTACCTACAACCAACTGATCTTCCACAAAGCAGACAACAACATACACTGGGAAAGGAAGCCCTCTTCAGTAAATGGTGGTGTGAAATTGGATAGCCAAAGGCAGAAGAATGAAACAGGATTCCTACCTCTCACTGACCGACTGTTGGTGGGACTTCAGATTAGTACAACCTCTATGGAAAACAGTACGGAGATTTCTCCAATAAATAAATGTAGACTTACCATTTGTTCCAGCAATCCCACTGCTAGGTTTCTACCCTTAGGAAAAGAAGTCATTGTATCAATAAGACACCTGCACTCAAATGTTTGTTGCAACACAATTCACAATTGCAAAGATGTGGAATCAACCTTAGTGCCCTTCAATTCATGAGTGAATAAAGAAAATGGGTATATCATGGAGTACTACTCAGCCATAAAATGGAATGAAATAATGTCTTTTGGAGCAACTTGGATGGAACTGGAGACCATTATCCAAAGTAAAGTATCTCAGGAATGGAAAAACTAACACCACATGTACTCTCTGATAATTGGGAACTAAACAATGGGCATGCATAGGCACAAAGAGATGTGAAGGACTTTGGAAACCAAGAAAGGGGGAGGGTGGGAGGCAATGAGGGGTAAAAACCTTACCAATCAGGTAGAATTAACACTATTCTGGTGATGGGCACACTAAAAGCCCCAACTTAAGCATTATACAAGGTATCCATGTAACAGAAACATTCATACCCCTTAATATTAATATTTTGAATTTTAAAAAATAATAAAATGTTTGCTCTTGATTTTTTTGTAGATATTCTTTATTTCTTTTAGTAAATCTATTACCATTTTAAAGAATTATTATATTCAGTAAGAATTTTATGAGGAATGGGTTTTAAATTTTATCATATACATTTTCAGCATTTTTAGTCTTCTCTATTAATGTAGTGGTTTACATTTAGAGATATCCTAACTTTGAGACATCCCTGCATTAGACTAAACTTAGACAATGATGTGTAGATTTTATTTATTAATTTGTTTGTATAGCACTGGCTAGTGTTTTAAATTTTAACATTTAAAAATATTTGTTTTCTTATTGCTGAGTTTTGAGAGGTCTTTATATATTCTCTATACAAGTCTTTTGTCAAAAATATAATTTGCAAATATTAATTTTAATTCTACTAACAATGTTTTATGCAGAGTAAAGATTTTTAATTGTAATAAAGTTTAATTTATTATTAACTTTTTTTCCATATCATTAATTTTGTTTCAACTCATTGTTGTCTTATCGAAGAACTCTTCACTTGACACAAGGTCACAAAGTATTCCTCCTATATTTCTTCTAAAAGTTTTATGGTTTTACATTTTACATTTCAATCTTTGATTGATTGACCTAATGTTTGTATAAGGTATGGGGTAAAGTTCAAGTTTCATTTTTTTTCAGTTGGATGTTCAATTATTCTAATAGCATTTGTTAAATAGATTATCAAAAATAAATTGACTATATTTATGTGGGTTTATTTCTGTATGAGTCCTCCAACTTTATTCTTCTTTTTCAAAATTGTTTTGGCTTTTCCAGCTCACTTGCCTTTCTACATGAATTTTAGAATCGGCTTGTCTATATTTGTAAAATTTCCAGTGAGATTTCGATTGTAGCTGAGTTAAACCTATAGACCAATTTGGAGAGAACTGACATCCTGACTATGTTGAGTTTTCTAATTTATAAATGAACACAGTAGGTATTTCCATTTATATAGGTCTTCCTTGATATTTCATCAGAATTTTGTAGTTTTCAATATACAGATCATACACGTTTTGTTAGTTTTATAGCTAAGTATTTCTATTTTATTTGGGCTATTTAAATGGTATTTTAAAAATTTTCAGTTTCTACTTCTTGATTGCTAATATATAGAAATACAATTGATTTTTGTATGTTGACCTGTATACTGTGATCATGCTAAATTCACTTCTTAGTCCTTGGAGTTTTTTTTGTGTTCAATTTTGTCAAATGCTTTTTCTGTAGCACTTTATATGTGATCATATAATTTTTATTCCTTAGTAAGTCTATGTGGTAGACTACATTGATTGATGTTTAAATGTTAAATCAGCTTTCTATTTCTGAAATAAAACCCACTTGTGATGTTATTTGTCCCTTTATAAATTGCTGGAATAGATTTGATAATGTTTTACTGAGGATTTTTATGTCTGTATTCCTGAGGGATGCATGTCCTGAGTCCTTTTTTTTCTTGTACTAGCTTTATCTGGTTTGGTATTAGGTTAGTGCTGGCTGCATGAAATGACTTAGGAAGTGTTTTCTCTCTTCTATTTTCTGGAAAAGATTGTGTAGAGTTGCTGTTATTACTTCTTTAAATATTAGAATTTACCAGTGAGACCGTGTGGGCCAGGAGCTTTCTTTTAGGAGAGGGTTTAAAGTACGTATTCAATTTCATTGAGGTATAAGGCTAGTCAGATTATCGATTTATTTGTGGGTGAGCTTTGGCAGTTTGTGACTTTCAAGGATTTAGATTATTTAGTTGAGGTTTCTGAATTTTTGTTCATAGGGTTGTTGCAGTATTCCCATATTATTCTTTTAATATCCATGAGGTCTGTATTGTCACTCCCTCTTTCATTTCTGATGTTGGTAGCATTTTGTCTATGTTTTGCTTTGTCAGTCTGTCTGTAGGTTTACCAATATAATTAATGTTTCAAAGAACCAGCTTTGGCTTTATTAATCTTCTCTACTGTTTTCTTTTTTTCAATTTCATTGATTTCTGCTCTTGTCTTTGTTGTTTTATTGATTCCTTTCCTCTGCTTGGGCATCTCTATTTTAATCATTACGCTATCGCATCTCAACATGTAGTCACTTAATTTTATTTCAACTCTTAAATGGTTGTGGTATGTCTTCAAACAATTATTCTAAAAATGATAATATATATGTCATACAATTTTTTGACCACTTACCTCTCTGAAAATTTTTCTTTGTTGGTGATAGATGAAAGTCAACTTACCTAGATATAAAATTCTTAGATTATAACACTTTCCTTTAAAAATCTGTAGATGTGGCTTCAGTGTCATCTGGCATACAGAGGTGAGAATTTGACATACAGAGGTGCTGAAGCTACTCTAGTTTTCGTTCCATCATAAGAAACTGATATTCCCTCCTGCTAATATATATAAACTTTTTCTTTATTTTTGTAGTTTAAAGTTTTTGCCAAGATGTTTACAAGTGTGGGTCAATTTTCAATGATTTTTACCTGGAATGTAGTGAGTTCATTTAAACTTCAGGTCTTTCTTCAGCTTAGAAAAGTTGTATTATATGATATATTTGATTATTGCTTTAGGTAACATTTCTGGTTATGTACAGTTCTGGTGTCTGCCTTGTAAACACCATTATCCAGATGATGATTTGCCATTCCCTATTCTGTATTTCTGTTGACTTTCAATTTTCATTGTTTTTCTTTTTAAACTTTTTTATTTTTAATTATTATGGGTACATAATAGTTGTGTACATTTATGGGTTACATGTGATGTTTTGATACAAGTATACAATGTGTAACAGCCAAATCAGGGTAATTGGGGTATCCATCACCTCAAGCATTTATCATTTCTTTGGGTTAAGAACATTTTAATTCTCCTTTTTTAGTTATTTTACAATATAAAATAAATTATTGTTAACTACAGTCATCGTGTTGTGTTACTGAATATTAAATCTTATTTATTCTAACTGTATTTTTGCAGCCATTAACCATCCTTGCTTTATCCACCCCCTCCTCACTACACTTTCCAGCCTCTGCTAACCATTATTCTACTTTCTATCTCTGTGAGTTCAATTTTTAAAATCTATAGCTGTCACATATGAGTAAGAATATGTGAAATTTATCTTTCCGTGCCTGGCTTATTTCACTTAACATATAGTCCTCCAGTTCTATCTATGTTGTTGCAAATGACAGGATTTCATTACTTTTTATGGCTTAATAATATTCTGTTGTAATATGTACTACATCTACTTTACCCATTCATTTACTAATGGACACTTGGGTTGATTCTATATCTTGGTTATTGCAGTAGTACTGCAGTAAATGTGGGCAAGCAGATATCTTTTTGATATATTGATTTCCTTTCTTTTAGATATATCCTCAGCAGTGGGATTGCTGGATCCTATAGCAGTTCTATTTTTAATTCTTCGGGGAACCTTATACTGTTCTTCATAGTGGCTGCAGTAATTTATGTTCCCACCAAGAGTGCATGAGGGTTCCGTTTCTCTATGCCCTGGCCAGCATTGATTATTGCCTGTCTTTTGGCTATAAGCCATTTTAACTGTGGTAAGATGATATCTCATTGTAGTTTTGATTTGCATTTCTCGGATGATTAGTAATGTTGATCATTTTTTCATATAAACTGTTGACCATTTGTATGTCTTCTTTTGGGAAATATTTATTCAGATCTTTTGACCATTTTTAAATTGAATTATTTCATTTTTTTCCTATTGAGTTGTCGGATCTTCTTATATATTCTGGTTATTAATCCCTTGTCCAGATGGGTAGTTTGCAAATACTTTCTCTCATTCTGTGAGTTGTCTCTTCACTTTATTGATTGTTTCCTTCGATGTGCAAAAGCTTTATAGCTTGACATCATCTCATTTGTTCATTTTTGCTTTGGTTGCCTGTACTTTTGAGGTATTACTCAAGAAATCTTTGCCAAAACCAATGTCCTGGAGTGTTTCTCCAGTGTTTATTTCTAGTAGTTTCAGGTTTTATATTTAAGGCTTTAATCCATGTTGATTTGATTTCTGTATATGGCAAGAGATAGGGGTCTAGTTTCATTCTTCTGCATATGCTGTCCAGTTTTCCCAGCACTATTTATTGTAGAGACTCTCCTTTTCCCACTGTATGTTCTTGGTAACTTTGTTGAAAATGAGTTGACTGTAACTGCATAGATTTATTTCTGGGTTTTCTATTCTGTTCCATTGGTCTATGTGTCTGTTTTTATGCCAGTACCATGCTGTTTGGGTTACTATAGCTTTGTAGTATAATTTGGAGTCAGGTAATGTGATTTCTCCAGTTTCGTTGCTTTTGCTCAGGGTGGCTTTGGCTATGTTTTTTATTTCTTTTTTTTTTTTTCCTTTGCCATCTGTAATATTTTCCTATTTTGTTACCTTTTTATCTCATCTTATTTTCAGATTTTTTTGCCCCTATTTATTGAGGTTATTTCTATTTGTGCTCTTATGAATGTGTCAACTAGTTTTCTGAAATTTTATTCTGATTCTTAGAGTAGATATTTTCTAGGTTTATGCTTTTCTTCTGAGTTTTTGTTACATTGCTCTTTTTCCTTTGTTTTTCAGTACTCAAAAAAATTTTAAGTTTTTCCTTTCTTTACTCAGTCATTGTCTAGAACAGGGCCTGGCAGACAATAGAGGTTCAATTGACATTTGTTCAACAAATTCGAGTAGTAAGGAAGGTGAAATCTGTCCAGACGTTGAGTATGTGAATTACCTTTGGCCTTGCTTTGACTATACTAATGTAATTGTCTAATTCCCTTTTCAGATCTACAGCTGCAGGCTAATTGATGTACACAGCTTCCAATCTAATTCCTAGGCTTTCACTTAATGTGTCTCTTTCCTATTAAGATGATATCTTTTCCTACATCTGATGTCCACCTATCTGGTACTCCAAACTGATGGAATGCATGAACAAGCATAATTCTCATGGTTATCAACTTTCTTTGTATATCTGTGAATACCTATTATCTAATGGTTTCTCCTGGTAGTTACCAATCCCATGTACAATGCTCAAATCAAACTTTCCTAACTGTACTTTCTGCCCAACTGATATCTAGCATTTGCTCTTTGACTATAGGAAGCTGTCATCAAGAGCAAAGAGTTTTATAGGCAGATGGGAACAATAGTCCAGCTGTGTTCAGTCATTGAAGGAAGGACTTTTACCCAGTTTTCTGGGTGATACAGACTAGAATCTCTGAGTCAGCGGTGGTATAAAATACAATATAATTCTATACTTTATCTCTCGTTTTGTATGCTTATTTAATTTACTGTGAAGTTAGAAGATATTGAATAGTATTAATACAGAGTGACCAGCCAACACCATTTTGAGCCAGAACTCCACTACTAGTATATTTTTAAAGTATTAGAATTTATTGTAAAAATCCAGCCAGAATCTAAGGCATTTATTTTGAATGAAGACACACTGCTGTTTTTTCTTATCATATACACCTCCTCCTGCACACTCTGAAACATAAATATGCCAAGATTAAATATTCACACTGTACACTCACTCCAGACAGTTGATAAAGGATTTTTGGAATTATTTATAAACATTTATTAAAGTAAAATAATAGCAACTGTTGCCAAAAATAGCATCCCACCTAAGTACATTCACAACTGATGATCTCCCAAATCATGTAATGTTGACCCATATTTTCATTTTACTCTCCTGCTGACATGATATTCTTTTCAAAATCACTTCAGAGTTATCAACTCCTCTCTCTCACGAATTCCCAGTCCAATTAGCAAACCCTTGTGTATCCTATTACACTATCTTTTATAGCGTCTTGCTGAGTTCCATGTCCAGCATAATCTACTTCTAGTCTGTGGTTGTTCCCATAGGAATGCTTTTTACAAATTCTTAAATGTCGAAGAATTTATTTTCAAAATAAAAACTGACAAACAAGTTGTAGAAAAATGTGCATATTTCTCCCAAGAAAGATAACTGCAAAATGTAGGAAAAACTCATAGATGTCTGATTTATCATCTACAACAATCCTGCTTTACATATTGGCCTCAGCTAATCCCAAATTTCTTCCCTTCATAATTGCAAAATCATAGCTGAGGAAACTGCCTTGGCTATAGAACCAAAAGCAAGGAAATGCTAGATTAAAAAACTAAGAAGACATAGGCTGTACATAGTTGTACATTTTTTATTTAAAACATTTTAGCAGCCATCTTACTGATCAATTTTTTTTCACCCTCTATTGGTATTTTTTTAAAAGCAGTTAACATAGTCCAAACTGCTGCATTTACTGTTTTTAGATCTTTGTTTTTCTTTGTTTGAACAATGGCTGTAATCATGTTTTTTCAGGTCTCTTAGAAGTTGCACGAATAAGAAGTAGCAGACAGTTCTGTCCCATGCATTCTAAAAGCAGATTTCTCATGTGGCAAGACAAGAAAGGAAAAAAAAAAAAAATCACTGAACCTAAAATGAGGCCCTATATCTGAGCCCCCGTGAGGTCATGTCTGCACAGCAGATTGGAGTCCTGCTGAATTTTTTCTAATGGAGGCAGGAGTGATTTGGTGAAGACATAAAGGGGCCTTGAGAGGGGACTGTCAACTTTTTCTTAGGTGACAAGACTAGTTCAAAAAAACAAAATAATCATCCAATCAGCTCCTCCCCCCACCACCCCAGCTTGTCCAGGACAGAGATGGAGTTGAGAGTTGTCTAAATCACCTCCACAGCATTCCTCTGCCCCTTTTAAAAATAGGTGTTGACATGAAAATTAGGACTTTCTACTTCTTACCATCATCACTGCAAAAAGTACAAAGTTGGCCAAATGTGCTTCTTAAAAGTTTATTTTCAATCGAAACCCAAGGTGAATTGTGCCTACAGCGTCTTCAGTTGGATCATCCTATGAATATAAATATCAGAAGATACATCTACACCTGCCTGCGAGTTTGGAAGAAATGGTTGATTTCAAAATCAGCAGAAGAATTTGTCAGGGTAAAGCCTCTCTTTGTCTTGCGTATTGCCTCACTAGACCATTTTGGTGGAGAAAGACCCATAGGGCATGGCCTAAGGGCCGATAGAGACAGAGGGAAATGATCTGCTCTGCCTCACAAGTTCCAGCTTGGATTTCCAGGGCAGTTCCCAGAAGAAGGACAGCAGGTCTCAGGATAGGGAAAAAGGCAGGTAGATGGCAGAGAGTGGAGAGAGATGGACCCCAAAGAAGTGGCTGGAGGTTGAAAGCTGAAGAGAAGACAACCTCCCAGACGTTTCCTATGGTAGGTACGATGGAGATACTTTTAATGCCCCAATTGTTTAATATCAAGTCTTCAGTTCTTTGTTATGTGATATAGTTGATTCTGTTTATGTGCCATAGCTATGTCCTATCAAGTTGCTGCAAATACTAAATTGGTGAATATTGAGCCATTGTTCCCAGGGAAGGACAGGGTTAGGTCCTGCAAGACTCTGGTCACAGCAACATTTTCACCAACTGACCAATATGTGACCTTGCTCTATGTGTGTTTCTGTTTTAGGATACCTTATTTAATATATATTGTTCGTTCATTAGCATTGAACTCACTGCCAACAGCGCTGTAACTCATGTTTGCACAAAGCTTATTTAATACATGCATTTTCTCCATGAGGCATGTCACAGCTTTCTTGCACTGAAGAACACCAGACAGCTCTTCAGCGCTATGCTTGAGGGCCACTTTAAACAGCAAAACCACCAGCAAAAAACACAGAAATGCAAAAAAACATGGTACTAAGTACACACTTGTTTACAGTTTGAGAGCTAAAACAAGAAGGCAGAGCGTTGTTCAACCTCAGCTTGGAACGTGTGCGTCGGGCAACTTGATTTTTTGCTATTCTGCAAGTGTCCACGAATCACCGTAAAAGCATTAGGAGTATTGATTTTGGGGTTACAAATGAATTTTAGGGAGTAGATGAATTCACAAGTGCAAGATTCATGAATAATGAGGATTGATTGTATTTTAACTTAATCTTTCCTCACTGTGGCCTCCAAACGTTAGTAAATACTTCACACAATGTCAATGGAGACACTTAAGAGAAAGGCAGGAGCAAAGGTGATGTTCCATATCTGGATAGATGCAGGTCAGAGTTCCTGATGAGTAGTTAACACTTAGTAATTATTGTTGTTATTATTCTTAGTATTTCACAAGGAGGGGTGTGAGACAGCAGCCCTCTTTTCCACATGCACCTTATAATGCATATTTTCCCCTTCACAATTATGCTTAATATTTTAAAATAATTTCAACTATATGAAGGTGGGACTTGTGTGTGTGCATCTGTGCAGGAGAGAAACATGCAAAATGACCTGCTCAGTCCAAACTCCACAAGGAGGGTGTTGGCATCAGAATCCTTGTTGATATTTGCCCGTATTTCTGCCTCCTTTAGGCCCTGCTCCCCCACTTCTTATAAGATGCTGCTATCTGGAAAAGACTCTTGCATTTGTTATTCACATCTTAGTAAATTCAGACATCCTTTTACTATCTCATTGGTATCATTTAGTAATCCACTTTTCCCTTCTTCGTTCCTTCGTTCCTTCCTTCCTTCCATTACTCATTTATTGAAATCTTTAATATACCAAGCATCTTGCTAAGTTCTATGGGATGGCCAAACATGACTCTGCTTAGATCAATAAAGAAAATATGAGAAGAAGAAGTAAAAATAAGGCTAAACAATGTGTGTTGAAGGTAGGTTAAACTATGACTTCCAGGTATTGTTTTACTTCTACAAATATTTACGGTTTAAGAACTTTTTCGTTGTGAGAGTAAAAACTTTTGCTCTTCCCCACTAAATTTTAGAAATCATAATCAAGTCTATGTGAGCAATTTCTCTTTAAAAAATGAGACATTAACAAATGACAGGCCAGGTATTGTGGCTCATGTATGTAATCCTAGCACTTGGGGAGGCTGAGGCAGGAGGATCACTTGAGGCTAGTAGTTCAAGACCAGCCTGAGCAACATAGAGAAACCTCATCCCTGCAAAAAATACAAAACTTAGCCAGGCATAGTGGCACACACCTGTATCCTCAGCTACTCAATGAGGCAGGAGGGTCACTTAAGCCCAGAAGTTTGAGGCTGCAGTGAGTTATGAGGATGCCAGTGCACTCTAGCCTGGGCAACAGAGTGAGGCCCTGCCTCAAAACAAAACAAAACAAAAACAAATGACAGACATGAATAAATATTTATTGGATTCTTATTATGTGACACAAATGTGCTGGAAACAGGGGAAATAGCAGTGAACAAATAGACATTGCACCTGTCTTCATGCAATCGAAGTCTAGCAGAGAGCAAAAAGATAAATAATCCTTTAGCTGTGGATGATCAGGGAGCTTGTTCTTCTAGAGGTAACCAGCGGTGACTGAAATACAATGTAAAGCATCATAGATATGTCATAGATTCAGGTAGCTCTTTAAATATAGACGCCTTCCAATTGAAAGTGTTCTGCCCTCTCACAGTCCCTTTTGGGGACTCTGTTAGAACAATGGACTTGTAATTCTAGTCTTCTAGTCTTAGGGATCCTGGCAATTTAGATCCTTAGCAAATAGAATTTGTTGACATGTAAACCCCAAAGTTCAAAGTTCTTGTCCAAGAAACTTACTATGAATTCATTCCACGAAGATGCCCGTGTCAGCATTATCTCCAAATATGCTATTAAATCTATGAAATGAATTCACTTTCACCTAGGCAATTGCTGCAAAGACAGCAAGTCCCCAGTTCTTAGTCTGAAGGCCAGGCCTCTGGAGAGGGGAATATCTCTATCTCTGTCTATCTATCATCCAACTGTCTGTCTGTCTGTCTATCTATCTATCATGTCCAGGTAAATTTGAGTTGCAGAGAAAAATAAATAATTTTTTTTAGTGTAAGTATATCCTATTCAATATATACTTATGCTAGAAAATTATTTGTTGTTTCTCTGAAATTCAAATTTACCTGGGCATCCTGTAGTCTGTCTGGTAATCATACTGTAAGATCTCTGGTAGCTCTAAATTCCATGATCATTTTTGTGGTGTGTTGGTCAGGGTTCAATCAGGGGAGCAGAGCCACTGAGTTATAGAAAGAGACTTTGTACAGTAATTCGACCTTGCACAATTGTGGAAAGAGTCAAAGGCAGAATCACCGCGCGGTCAACCTGAGAGGCCAAGGACTTCCAGCCGCCAGGTGAAGCACAGGCTCCGCGGGAGGCCGATGGGCAGCTGTGTCTCTGCATAGCTACCACCTCTCAGCATCTGCGGCCAAGCATCTGTGGGGCCTCGGTGCGAGTGGCGACCCTGCATCTGCTCAACACCGCACCTCACCACGATAGCCTGCAGAGAGTAATGGCTGCTGCTTCGCTTCCACTTCCAAATATTGTCCGTGTTCCCTTTTTGGCCACTCTAACTCAGAATGATACAGAAGAGGATCTGGAAAACACAGCTCTGGCACAACCAACTTGGCACAGTACAAACACCATACTTAGGCAATCCAGAGGAATCCATTGAAAAACTATTCAAATTAATAACAGAATTCAGCAGGCAACAAGGAAACAAACCAGTAGCTTTCCTATATACCAGCAAGAATGAACTAGACAATAGATTGAGTAAAATCCCAAATTTTCCCATTTGGCAACCTAAAATATAAAAACACTTAGAAATAATGTGAATAAGGATTGAGGTATCTATATGTAATAAACTTCAGTACTTTACTGAGGAACATTAAAATAAATTTATATAAATTTGGATAAATGGAAAAATAAAACTGCTTGCATGGAAACTCAGTATTGTAGAGATGTCAATTCTTTACTTAATTTGTAAATGTGATACAATTCCAACAGAAATTCCAATGACATTATTTTTTTAGACCTCATCAAAATTATTTTAAAATTCATCTGAAGGAATAAACAAGGGAGAATAACTAAGAACATTTCAAAGGAAAGAATAATGAGGATGGGTTTGTGTTCCCCGATGTTAAGACATACCACAAGCTCCAATTTGTGAAACAATACAATACTGGCACCTAAAGAGACAGATATGCCAATCACTGGAGTGGAATGCCAAGATAAGCAGATACGCAAAAATTACTTGATAAAAGTGGCATTTCAAATCACTGGGTAATTACTATATTATTCAATAAATGATACTGGGGCAAATGGCTAAACCATTTAGAGAAAATGAAGATGGAGTCCGAAATAATCTAACAAAAAAAATTTTCAGATGGCTTCAAGATGTGAACTACCAGAAAAATACAGATCAATATTGTGAATGCAAGTGTATTTAATTTTAAGGTAGAGAAGGCCTTTTAAAATGTGGTGTCATGGGCAGAAATCATAAAGGAAAGATCAATGGATTCATTGCACAAAAATTTAAAACGGCATAGCAAACAGAACAAAAGAAAAACAACCCACAAACAAAATGACAAACTTGAAAAAAGCATTTATAATATTTTTGACAGAGGGTTAATATTCTTTATATATATATATATATATATATTTTACAAATAAACAAGAACATAGAAAAAAGTTAAAAGATATGAGCAAGCGCAATGGACTGAATGTTTATGTCCCCCAAATTTATATGTTGAAACTCTAGTCCCCAGTGTGATGGTATTTGGAGCTGAGGCCTTTATGAAGTATTAGGCCTGAGGGTGAAGCCCTCATGATAGGATTAGTGCCCTTTCAAGAAGGGATGTGAAAGAGCTTGCCCCTCTCTCTCTGCTCTCCACCATGTGAGGGCACAGCAAGATGACAGCCATCTGCAAACAGGATGGGGCCCTTGCCAGACTCTGGAATGCTGACACCTTGATCCTGAACTTCCCAGTATCCAGAACTGTGAGAAATAAATGTTTACTCTTCAAACCACCTCGTCTATGGTATATCTGTTATAGTAGCCTGAACTGAGTAAGACAGCAAATAAACCTCTCCCCTCCAAAATATAGCTAAAGGCAACAAAAAATCAATAAAATAAAATAAAGTAGTCACTAAGTAATCAAATAAGTGAAAATTAGAATGAGATAATTTTCTACCCATCAAACGGGCAAAGATGAAGGGAAAAATAAAATAACATCCACTCTCCATCAGTTGTGTTGGGGAAATGAGTCTACATCTACTGCATATGGGGAGTGAACTGATGCAATTCAGTAAGGGTAAGATTCCAAAAGCCCACAGTGGAAGTCAAATGTCTTGAAAATGTGCACATGCTTTGATCCTTCTACTATTTTTTTTCCTAAGGAAATGATCATAAATGTACATCTTTAACTATAAGAATTTTTATCACAGCTTTGTTTAAAATAAGTGCCCAACCTTATAAGGCTTGGGCCAGTAAAGGATGATGAATGCATAAATGGAATACCATGTTAGCCATTAAAATGTTGTTTTAATACAGGGAAAGGTGTCCATAATATACAACATAATTAAGTGAAAAATCAGTTTATAAAATAACGTCTTCAGTTTTTCCTGGTTATCGATTACTTTAATACATATTTATTAAGTTTTAACATCTGCCATACACTAGACAGTGAAAACATTAATAGTACTATAATAGTTGCCGACCTATTTTTTAATTATATACACACAGAAATATAAATCACATCACAGAGAGAGAGAGAGAGAGACAATACTGGAAGGATATCCATCGAAGTATTAGTAGTAAATACCTCTGGATACATGTGATTTTCATTTTTGCTGCTGAATTCTGGTTTCTTAATTTTGTACAGTGACTTGTTTACTTTTGTAATCGTACAAAACATAAAAAATTGTTTATCATTTTCCTGTTTCACTTCTTTTCTTTCCGCATTCTTTAAGCCATCTCCCCTCCCTGCCCAGTGCGATATTTGGGTGTGGAATCGGAACAGGAAATCCACTGCACCTGAAGCGGGAAAGCGGCCCAAGACTGAAGCTGAGGCTGAAGAACTTCGAAAACCTCACTCCGGGTAGAGTAACTTCCTAGTTATCCATAAAGGAAGGAGCACGGCGCGTATTTGGGTTCTCAGAGACTCAACACACAGCCACAGCCTCTCGTGACCATCCCCTTCTGTCCACTCCCACTGCCGATGTCCATCTAGCTCCCCGTGGCGCTTCTTCCCGCCTCCAGCCCTGCCATGTCGCACGCTCCCCACGGATGCATAGTCAGTCCCAGCCCCTCAGGCTGGCGCTCAAGACCCTCCATGTGGCCCCTGCCCACTGCCCCCATTTCTTCACTGCTCTTTTCAGCGCAGCCCCAGCAGACTGCCTCCTGCCCCGTCACCCTGCCTTGCTCCGTCCTCCTCCTGTGGTTTTGCTCATGCTCTGCCTGGCTGAAGGCACCACCTCGCTCAGATCTGCTCAGGTCGTGCCTTCCCCACAAGACTTCTTCAGCAGTCTTCCTGCCAGGTTTCCCCATTATCGCATGTCTGTGCCCTGATTATAGCTCTCCCGTCTCTGCCTGACATTACAGCTCTTTGTGTGAGAGCTGTATTTTTTTCTTTTTGTCTTCCACAGTGCACAGCAAGTCAGTCAGTGCACATTCGCTCCACTGGATCCGCCATGCTACATGGGAATTAGCAGTTCTCAAAGGATTAGAGTGTGTAAGTGTACTATCCATGGCATAGTCTAAATATTGTATTTTTTTAACAGAATAATACTTTATTTACACAGTGCTCTACCATTTACCTATAAATCTCTTTCACATAATGAAAGCCAGACTGGGCAAATATTTTTATTTGCATTTTCCTGGGAAAACTGATTTATCTAATGTTACATGGATAGTCAGAGGGCAGAGTTGAAATATGAAATCTGATTTCTTCCTCCCCAATGTTGTACCTTTCCTTGAACTAAGTGGTTCAATTTAGAAGGGACCTCAAGATCTTGCAAAATGAAAGGGCATCATTTTAATATGCATTGTCATTGCAGAAATTCTGATGATAGGAGCTTTTTGGTTAGTTCAAGTCTGCATAGATTGGAGCTTATTTTGTGATTAATCCATTTGGCAAATCAGCATTGTCAGTGCAAGACATGTATGCACTGGCCTATGCGGTGACCTCCAGGTATTTCTCCCTTCCCAGGTGGGGGCAGGGCCACCCTGCGTCACAGCTGACATGGCAGGCTTTGCCCGACCTCCTTCCTGGAGGTCGCTGGACCCTGTATATTTTCCTACAGATGTCTCTGGCATTCGAGAGGCGAGTAAGCCCCACAGAGCCTGCTTGTTCACAGAGGGCCTTATCAGTTGTTGATGAGACCCTGTCTAGGCTCACAGACAGGCAGTTTCCTCCAGCCCCAGAGCCCGAGCCCGCTGTGGAGCCAGAAGAAGGTGATAAGCCTCCGAGAAGATTTTTTAGGAGCCTTGCCTATCTTTCACACCAAGTCGCCAGGGTACATTTTCCATGGTCGCCATTTACAGATAGGGTGGCTGCTCTCGGATAAGGCTGGGGGGGGGGGGTTGTCATTAAAGGGGGCAAATGGTTTTTCCAATTAGCTACCCTTAGGAATCCCCCAGGATCCCACAGGTTTTGTCATTGACAACTTTTCTTTTTTTTTTTTTTTTAATTATAAAACTCCTTCCCCAGTTGGCCAAGTGAACTGTTTGTGGCTGGCTCCAAAGCAATCAGACAGGGTAGGCACAGAGCCTCAAAGAGTTGAGTCTTATTGGGAAGACTTAAACTATCGGGAATATTCTGTCTGCAGCTGCCAGGCAGGAAGGCTGTGGTGATAGGAGTGGTGGGGCTGCCAAAGAGAAGGCCAGTGCAAAGCCCAGTGACTCAGACCAGACAGGTTGCAGGAAATGGGTTTACAGAACCTACCACAGACTGACTCCTTGATAGGGTCTTCCTGCCAAGTAAGTGTTGGGGCAAACACGGAGGAAAACACAAAGAAATGGGCCAGGTGCTTGGCTGGGAAGCAGAAGATAGTCTCTATTTCTAGGACTCTGAAAACCTATCTTCTCTTTGGACACTTTTTTTAAGAGCAGGAAATGAATGATGAGGAGGGTATACTGTGAATTTACAGCATTTACGGAAAGTGAAATGGGGGCTTCAAATTGTCTTTGGAAAATGCATTATTTTGATTTCTTTCTTTTTTTTTTTTTTTTTTTTTGAGACAGAGTCTCACTCTCTTGCCTGGGGCGAGTGCCGTGGCGTCAGCCTAGCTCACAGCAACCTCAAACTCCTGGGCTCGAGCAATCCTACTGCCTCAGCCTCCTGAGTAGCTGGGACTACAGGCATGCGCCACCATGCCCGGCTAATTTTTTCTATATATATATATTTTTAGCTGTCCAATTAATTTGTTTCTACTTTTTGGTAGAGACGGGGTCTTGCTCTTGCTCAGGCTGGTCTTGAACTCCTGAGCTCAGGACTATCCGCCCACCTCGGCCTCCCAGAGTGCTAGGATTACAGGTGTGAGCCACTGCACCCAGCCTTTGATTTCTTATTTAGGTAAGTAAACATGTGTTCCAGGCTTTACAAAGAGAACCGAAGTACAATTGATTTAAAAATTGTGTTTGAAGGTATGTATTAAGTGCCTAGCCATTGACAAGGAGATTGTCTACATTGTCTAATTTAATTGTTCTCATTACTTTTTCTGTTGAAGAAACTGAGGCACAAAGAGTTAAGCCACATGCCCAGTGTCACACACTAGTAAGGGACAGAGTTGGAATTTCAGTTGGTCATCTCTTTCCTCCATTCATGCTGCCTTTAGTCTTTTAACTGTTGGTTTGTTCGGGTCATTCCCCCAAAGAGCAGACACAATGTAGCCGTGACATTTGGTAGTAATACATTGATGTATGTGTTGGTGGGTGGGGGACAGAAGATGGCAGTTGTGTAAGGTGCACTGCTCTGGCATGGAGCTATTTCATAATATGCTGTCCGAAAGACGGCTCTCTTTCTTGATTGAAGTTTTCCAAGTGATAACACCCAGACTATTATCACAGCTTTTAAACACACTTGGCATGTTTTTCCCAATGTTGACTCACATCATAATCTCGCTAACATGTCTCAGATACCAGGGTGTGGAGCAGGCAGTTTGGGTCTAGCTCACGTACTTTGGTGTGATGACGCTTGTACTGCTCGCATAAGGTGACAGACACGTAGAATATGGGCAAGAAGCAGTAGCCGTAATTGTCATTATCATCATTATCGTTGTTTCCAGCAAGCAGCAATGTGTGAGAATGGACTAGGCCCTTTACTACAAAAAGAAATACATAAGCAGAGTAAAAATGAAGAACACACATGATGGTCCTTTATTTAAGGGCCCAACCAGTCACAGAGAAACAGTGCTGGTAGCCTGTAGGACCAGCAATTGTAAATACAATTTGTAAATACAGTTGCAGGGCAGTGGTCCCATTCCTCCATGGCTAAAGCTTGGACACTCTTCTTTGTGGGTTTTTTTTTTTTTTTTTTTTTTTAAATCTTAAGAAACCTGAACCTTGGGGAGATAGACATAGGTGGAAATGCCTTTTTGCTCTTATTGGAGGAAAAAAATAATTAATGATGTTCAGAGTAGGCTCCAAGACTAATACAGTATTTGCCTTCCTGTCCAGCTTCCTATATTTTGGAACTTGATCACTCAGGGTAACCACCCACAAGACAACAACTACTCACCTCTATGTAAAATTCCACACTGGAACTTGAGTTTTTGGTTTACTTTGTAGGAGAAAAGTAGGTGTCAACAGCCACAGCTCTCAGTGTTAACTCTTAGCCACTGGATGCCGCCGGGTCCCAAGCAGCTCTCTTCTAAAGAGACAACGTAGACCTGGCTGAAATGGTCATAATATTGCTCGGAGACCTCATGTGCCCTTTAAACTTTGAGGACTGCCACTAAAGGTGCCTCAGGAATCATTTCATAACATCAGTGATTTTTCATTTCAGGACAGTGCTGGCAGAACTATTAGGTACTTTGGTGTTTGTGGAACGTACCAAGCCCTTGCCAAGTCTGGATTCATTTAGAATAGTAACAAGGCCAGGACAGGGTGGGTGGTGAGCATATAGATGTCTATTTTATAGGTGAGGAAATAGAAGAAGAGAGAAGGTCACCCGGAGCTGCAGGTTCTGGATCCTGGAGACCACACTGCCCGGGTTTGTCTGGCTGTGTATTTAGCACACAGCCTGATAGACTATGGGGAGGAGTTATATTTCCCAGCTTTGTGCTCCACTCTGGGTAGTTTGGCTCGTGGGGACACTAAGGCAGTGGTTTTAGTATTCCCAGGGCCTGTCAGCCTGAGACTCAATACCCTCTCTTGACCACTAACACTGGCCACGCAGATGTCATGCCTCTCTTGCTTCTGGTACAACGTCGTCCCAGAGGTCTCTCTCTCACCGAGATGGAATGCAGCGAATTGCCCCCTGGGGAATCCCCACTGCTGGAGTTACTACGTGTCTTAGCATTTATGAGTCTTCCTTTTCACATATTTTTTACTAGTAACGTTGTGGGAAATAGAAATTATCCATTGGAAAATTAAATATAATTTATAATTTTCTTTCTCTATAAAGGAAAGGCATCTTTCATCCATTGTTTAATCAACCAGAAATTCAGTAACCAAAAAGTTTTAAAACATATCGGTTGCTTTAACAAAAATAAGAAGACAAATAATAAAGTAAACACGTCTCTATTGGGAAATTTTTTTAAAAAGCAGCTTTCAGAGTATGCAGTAGTAGGGCCAGTATACTTTCTATTTAATACCTAAATCAGGGTTTCTTAAAGTATGCGGCTGGGGACCACCAGGCATCAAAGGCCCTTGCAGGGAGGACCCCACTTCACTGAATCAGAAACTCTAGAAAACCTCTGCCCTGCCCTTCCTGTGGCCGCAGAACTGTACCAAGATCCTGAGGCATAATTCAGAATTCTCCAAACTCCTTCAGAATCATTCAGTCTCATTTGAATGGTAAATGCAGTTCATTGCCCTTCCTACTCTGAGAATTGTTTAGCTCTTTGGTGCAAATGACATAATTCAGCCAACCAAACTATTGGGTTTCCCAGAGCTCTCAGATTTCCTGTCATTCTGGAAAAGCTGGAGGCTTTCTGTAAGTGTGAAAAAGGAAGGTGATTTCTTTTTTCCTTTTCCAAATTTGCCCTATTACTTTCAATGGATGTCAAAAATGGCCTCAGTTTTGTTCAATGCTCAGGTGTAGGCCATTTAGAGTTTTCCTTTCTCCTGCTGAAGCGATTTCAGAATTTAAAGTCAAGATTTATTTTTAAAAATCCATGTTTTAAGCAACTCAAGTATCTATCAATGGACGAATGGACAAACAACGTGGTATATACATACAATTGAATATTATTTGGTCATAAAAAAGAAAGATTCTGACACATGCTACAATATAGATAAAGCTTGAGGACATCATGCTAAGTGAAATAAGCCAGACCCAAAAAAACAAATGCTGTGTGATTCCATTTACATGAGGTACTTAGAGTAGGCAAACTCATAAAGACAGAAAGTTGAATGGTGGTTGCCAGAGGCTGGAGAGAGGGAACAGGGAGGTAGCGTTGAATAGATATGGAGTGTTCACCAAGGAAGATGAAAAAGTTCTGGAGATGGATGATGGTGATGGCTACACAAATGTGTGAATGTATTTGATGCCATTTATAAATGCTTAATATGATAAATTTTATTTTATATTTGTGTTACCACAATTTTAAAAAACCTATGTAGTATGGGTGTGTGTCATCCCTTAACTGTGGTTCATCTGATTCTGAATGGAGGTGCGGTTCTCTCCCCAGCACCACAGGGTTTCCTAGGGGGTGTGCCGGCCAGCGGACTCCAGAGTGCAGCGCCTGCAGTCCGTATCCCTGATGTCCAGGACACTTAACAGAGCCTTTTTCCTGGGTCCGTGTTCCTGGCAAAGTGATAATGCTCCTAATTAGCACAGAGACCTGCGTCCAGACAGCCCGACAGGCTGGGCCCCTGGATGCCGGAATGGGGAGGGAGGCCGGAGGAGGGCTCCCCTGCAGGACCCCAGATGGCCAGGAGTGGCTGAACACCCTGCAGTGGGGAGGCAGGGGCTGGGAGGCAGGGGCAGGGCTAGATAGTGATGGCAAGAGGAGAATGTTTTGCTGACAGAACAGAGATGTATTTTAGACCAACTTCTAATGCTAGTGATGTTTTAATCTCGCGGCCAGAGAAAAGTGATTTCAGGACAGGCTGAATTAATTTAGTGTTCTCTGTGCTCTTCCTCCAATGAAGACCCAGGAAGGCTGCAAAGGAGTCTCCCCCCACCCACCTCTCTACTCTTTCTGCTTTTCTCTCATAATGAAAGCCCATGAAGACCTTGCTGAATAATTTAAAACATTGCAGAAGTTCATCTTCCACGGTGTGGCATGCAGTCCTTTTTATTCCCCTGGGACAGGCCCTTGAATTTTGGAGACTGTGTCCATCACTGATCCCTATAATGCTTTAGTGGATCGAACAGTGTCCCCCCCCCCCACCCCCAGGTCTACCCAGAACCTGTGCGTGTCACCTTATTTGGAAAAAGGGTCTTTACAGTAGTAATTAAGGATCTCAAAATGACAACATCCTCGATTATCCAGGTGGGCCCTAAATCCAAGGACGAGTGTCCATATAAGGCAGAAGGAGACTTGAGACATGGAGGAGAAGACCAAGTAAATATGGACACAGAGATTGGAGTGATGCAGCCACAAACCAAGGAACTGCTGGAGCCGCCAGAAGCTGAAAGGGGCAAGGATGAATTGTCCCCTAGAATCTTCAGAGGGAGTGTGACCGTGCTGACACTTTGATTTTGGACTTCCAGCCTCCGGAATTAAGGTGAAATAAATTCTTGTTTTTTCAAGCCACTTAGATTTGTGGTCATTTGTTACAGCAGTGCTAGGAAACGAACACAAATGCCAACACTTAAAACTAACGTGGCAGTCTCCTTCAACGCTAATTATAGCAGGTGGGACTCGTACTTACTTTTCTTGAGAAAGGGCTGGGCTGTGCGGTGTTGGAGCAGGGTTTTTTGAACTCTCCTGTGCACACCCACCACCTGGGGACCCTGTTGCAGGGCCACCTGTGAGACAGCAGGTCAGGGCTGAGGTCCAAGATTCTGCATTGCTAAGATGCTTCCCATGGCATAGATGTTGCTGACTGCACCACACTTCAAACCCACAAAAACTAGTGTGGCATGCAGACTTTCAGACAATAAATGAGTGTGTTCACTGTGTTCTGCTGGGAGCCACTGGCTAGCAAGCAGTCTTTGCTTGGGCTTCTTTATGCTCTTTACCTTCATGTTGTGATTTTTATCACAGTAGTTGTCCTAGTGTGTTCTGTGTCTGTAGAATGTCATTATCCATGATCTCTGCCCAATAAACATAAAATCAATAATCTGTTTTGCACAAAGGTCTTTGTATCTCATGTGTTAAACATAAAGCTTGGATTAGAGTTGCTCAGGTTTCTCACAGCTCAAACTTTCTTTTACGGGATGCTTTTCACACAGAAAGTGGATTCTGTGGGTACCAGTTATCCACCTATGCCTTCCAGCACCATCCTTTGCTTCCAGCTTGAGGGCTTTCTCCTCATTTTGCCCTATACTAAGGACACAAAATATTCTGAAAGTGATAGGATACTCCTATGTTCATTGCTGTTGTGGAGTTTTTCACTGATCAGCTGAGGCGGCCCTAATGAGTGGTAATGTCTCTGCTGAATAGCTAATTCCCATGCACTCGTTGCTGAGCCTTTCTTGTCTGCCTTCCACTCTCATGGGGAGGGTGTGTGTGTGTGTGTCTGTATGCGTGAGTTTGTATGTGTGTGTGTGTGTGTGTGTGTGTGTGTGTGTGATAAACCTCACTAGCCTCATCCTCATTGAGGATGTGGTTGGCATGTGCATATAATTGGATGTGAATGCTGACTGTGGTCCACAGCATATAACTGTGGTCTGTGTTCCTTTAGCTCCATCCAGAAAACAGCCATCTTTTGTGGGTGTTGCTCTGTGGGCATAAAAAGACCACTGCCTTTATCAGAATGTCACTTCCTTAATATGTGATTTTTACAAAAAGCACTTTACTCCCAGGATTGACACTGTAGAATTTTGCAAAGATGCTAGACGAGAGTCCCATAATCCCAGCAGGATAGTCATTTTCAAGAGTCACATTTCAGTTCCTCCGAATTCTTACTGCCTGACCATACTTCTAGAAATAAGCACTTAAAAGATTTGGCTATTAAAAAAATCCACAGAAAACCGATAAGGCAGGAGCCGCTATTCAATGACAGATTCTGCAGCTTATTGAAAATGCATTGACCTTCCTCACAGGTGTGGTGGATATCTCCCCATTGACCTTCACGGGCAAGTCAGAATTGGGGGGTGTCACTAGAAATGGGGTGAGGTAATGCTAAACAGGTTCCCAAATATTTATACCGGGGAGTGAACAGGAACCACCTCCCACTTTACTTTGATTCATTTTGTTTTTCCTCGCTGCCTCACCTCTCTTCCTGTTTCAGTCACATTTGTTTGGTGATGAAAACAGAGACCCTCACAAGATACCCCATAGCTACAAGATTGATAGTAGGAATCTCCCTGTGGGATCTGGGGACAGTGGCACGTGCAGGACTGGTGTCCTTTCCTGGTACTTTGCCTCTATCTGCTTTGGGCTCTGCTCTCTACCGAGCAGCTTCCTCTGTCTGCCCCTCTGTCACTTAGGCTTACCCATGGCTCTTTTCAGCCACCTGACTGTTTTCTTGCTACATCTTGTTTCCCCTCTGACTGCATATGGTGAATTCTTTCCATATATTTTAGTTCAGATTCTCAGGAGAAATAATCTGATCACATGAGGACCTTATCTTCTCATGGGGCCCCTAGAAGATTTCAGGCCAGCCTCTGATTGGTGCTTCCAAATCATGTGACCCGGGGTCACATGACTTTCATTGACCCAGTCAACTGTGGCTGAGGTATCGCAGGGTACAAACCATGGCCCAGGCAACAAAGGGCTGAGAGCTGGGCAGATTCCTTGTGAAGACGGTTTGGACAGGGTTGGCAATGACCCAGTTTGCAGGGCGTGGGCTTTCGTCATCTTACACTGAAAGGGCTTTACTTATAAAAGACAACTGAGGAAATTCAGGGGTCTGGGGGTCACAGGACACAGAGCTATGCAGTGAGTACCATCTTCCTCCTGGTTTCAGTCTTCAAACGTGAGAAGGGATGAGGCCAGGATGATGGAGAATGAAGCCGACCTCCTTGAAAACAAGACCAAATAAGAATGTTTGAAAGCCAAAAATGAGCTGCGCCCTTGTAGAGGCTCGGCCCGACATGTGAAAACATCGTCAGGGAGAGAGACTGAGGCCTTGCTCAAGGTGGCGGTGTGAAAGGGCAGGAGGCAGCTCTCAGCTGTGAATGTGCGCTGCACACTTGGAAGCCAGTTGGGCCGCAGCCTGCCAGGCTGCATGCCCAGGGTCACGGCGCTGTGTGAATTCCATTTGCACGTTCCCTTTTTAAAAGGCAGAGCTGGTCTTCCTGGCTCTAATGGAGAAGAGCAGCCCTGAGTTTACAGCCAGAGAGGAGGAGGTTTCCCTGGCACTCGGGAGACTTTGGCTGTCTGAGTTGAGTGTCCACTTCGTTTCTGCTGTCCTCAAGCCCCCAGTCGTTGCTACCTCCTTGCCCTTTTCTTTACTCCACTTGCTGGCCACTTTTACCAAAGATTTCTTACGTTGGAATAGCAGTATGTGGCATCCAGAGTGACTGGACTTAAAAGCTAATTCAATAAACCTTCTGGAAGACAAAAAAGAATACCTGCACAACCTGAGGATAAGCAGAGATTTCTTAGACAGGACACCAAAAACAATAACCATAAAAGATAAAAATAATAAATTGAACTTCATCAAAATTAACACATTTTACTCATTGTAAGATACCATGGAGAAGATAAAAAGAAAAAGACTGAGAGGAATATTCCAGATATGTATCCCTAACAGGGGACTTGCATCCAGAATACAGGCACACCTTGCTTAATTGCGCTTCACAGATAATGCATTTTTTACAAACGGAAGGCTTGTGGCGATTCTGTGTTAGTCAAGCAAGTTTATGGATGCAATTTTTCCAACAGTATGTTCTCATTCCATGTCTCTGTGTCATGCTTTGGTTACTTGCATTATTTCAAACTTTTCTATTATTATATCTGTTACAGTGATCTGTGATCGGTGATCTTTGATGTTACTATTGTAGTTTATTGGGAGGACGATGAACCACACCCTTATAAGACAGAAAACTTAATTAACACATGTGTGTTCTGACTGCTGCACTGTTTCCCCATCTCTCTCCCTCTCCTTGGGATTCTCTAATCCCGGAAACACTGTATTGAAATTAGGCCAATTAATTACCCTACAGTGGCATCTGAGTGTTCAAGTGAAAGAAATAGTCACATATCTCTTACTTTAAATAAAAAGCTAGAAATGATTAAGTTTAGTGAGGAAGACATGTCAAAAGCCAAGATAGGCTGAAGACTAGGCCTCTTGTGCCAAACAGTCACCAAGTTGTGCGTGCAAAGGAGAAGTCTTTGAAGGAAATTAAATGTGCTACTCCAGTGAACACACAAATGATAAGAAAGTGAAACAGCCTTATTGCTGATATGGAGAAAGTGTGAGTGGTCTGGACAGAACATCAAATCAGCCGTGACATTCCCTTAAGCCAAAGGCTAATCCAGAGCAAGGCCCTAACTCTCTTCAATTCTATGAAGGCTGGGAGAGGTGAGGAAGCTGCAGAAGAAAAGTTGGAAGCTAGTGGAGGTTGGTTCGTGAGGTTTAAGGAAGGAAGCTGTCTTCACAACAAAAAAGTTCAAGGTGAAACAGCAAATGCTGATGGAGAAGCTGCAGCAAATTATCCAGAAGATTTAGCTAAGATCATTGATGAAGGCGGCTACATTATTCAACAAATTTTCAGTGTAGATGAAACAGCCTTCTATTGGAAGAAGAAGCCATCTAGGACTTTCATAGCCAGAGACAGAAGTCAATGCCTGGCTTCAAAGTTTCAAAGGACAGGCTGAGTCTCTTGTTAGGGAATAAGACAGCTGGTTACTGTAGGTTGAAGTCAGTGCTTATTTACCATTCTGAAAATCCTAGCGCCCTTAAGAATGATGCTAAATCTACTCTGCCTGCGCTCTATAAATGACACAACAAAGCCTGGATGACAGCACATCTGTTTACAGCATGGTTTGCTGAATATTTTAGGCCCACCATTGATACCTACTGCTCAAAAACAAAACTCCTTTCAAAATATTACTGCTCATTGACAATGCACCTGGTCTCCCAAGTGCTCTGATGGAGATGCAGAAGGAGATAAATGCTGTTTTTATGCCTGCTAACACAACATCCATTCTGCAGCCCATGGATCAAAGAGTCATTTCTACTTTTAAGTCCTATTGTTTAAGAAATACATTTTGTGAAACTGTAGTGGCCATAGATAGTGATTCCTCTGATGGATCTGGGCAAAGTCAGTTGAAACTTCTGGAAAGCATTCATCATCCTAGATAATATTAAGAACATTTGTGATTTAGGGGAGAAGGTCAAAATATTAACATTAATAAAAGTTTGCAACAAGTTGATTCCAACCCTCGAAAATGATTTTGAGGGGTTTAAGACTTCAGTGGAGGAAGGAATTACAGCTGTGGTGGACATAGCAAGAGAATTAGAAGTGGAGACAGAGGATGTGACTGAATTGCTGCAATCTCATGATTAGACTTGAACAGATGGGGAGATGATTCTTATGGATGAGCAAAAAAAGTGGTTTCTTAAGATAAAATCTACTCCTTGTGAAGATGCTGTCAATATTGCTAAAATGACAACAAAGGATTTAGAATATTACATAAACTTCGTGGGCAAAGCAGTGGCAGGGATTGAGAGGATTGCCTCCAATTTGAAAGAGGCTCTACTCTGGGTAAAATGCTATCAAATAGCATTGCATGCTACAGAGAAATCTTTCATGAAAGGAGGAGTCAACTGATGTAGTAAACCTCATTGTTGTTTTACTTTTAGAAATTACCACAGTCACCTGATCAGTCAGCAGCCACCAACATCGAAGCAATACCCCCTACCAGCAAAAAGAATGTGTTTGAGGTGACAGATATCTGATCACCCTGATTTGATCATTACACATTATATACATGTATTGAAATATCACATTGCACCCCACAAATATATACAATTGTTTTGTGTCAATTAAAAATAATAAAATCAAAAATAAAAAGATTATAACTCACTGAAAGTTCAGATGATTGTTAGCATTTCTTAGAAATAAAGTAGTTTCATTTAAGGTGTGTACATTGCTTTTTGAGACATAATGCTATCACACAATTAATAGACTACAGTATGGTATCAACATGACTTTCATGTGCACTGGGAAACCAAAACATTCATGTGACTCACATTATTGTGATATTTGCTTTATTGCAATGGTCTGGAACCAAAACCACAATATCTCCAAGATATGCCTGTATATAAAGAACACCTACAAATCAGTAATAAAAAGACAAATAATACAATAAAAAATAAAGATTGGACAGACACTTTCCAAACACATAAATGGTCTGCAAACTCATGCAAAGCACTCATTACTCATCAGGCAAATGCAAGTTGGAAACCATAATGTGTTACTACTTCACAACCACTAGGATGGCTGTAATTACAAAGACTTACAATACCAAAAGTACAGTTAACTGGATGTAGAAAAATGGAGCTTTCCCATATTGCTGGTAGGTCAATGGTACAAATGGTACAACCACTTTGGGCAACTGTTGAGCTGTTCTCTAACTGTTAAGACTGTCCATACCCTATGACTCATCAATTGCAGTCCTAGATATTTATCTGAAAGAAAGGAAAACATATGTCCACACAAAGATTCATTAAGAAGTTTACAACAGTTTTATTCTAAATAGCATGAAATTGTGAACAACTGAAATGTCCATCAACAGGTGACTGGATAAACAATTGCTTGGTGCATTCATCTCATGAAACATTACTAACAATTTTAAAAATTCTAATATACACAAAAATCTGATTGAATCTCAAAAAGATATATGCCAGACACAAAAGATTGCTTTCTTTGTGATTCTATTTATATGAGGTTGTAGAACTTGCAAAAAATAGTCCATAGTGATAGAATTAAGACAATGGTTTTCTCTTGGTGGTGCATGTTTGGGCGAGGGTTTGGGGATGGGAGGAGATTGATGGCAAAGGGCCTGAGAAACTTTCTGGGGTGATGGAAATGTTTTATATCTTAAGTGAGATATTGATCACATGACATAGTGGATACTATGGTGCTCCACTCAGATGCATTCATCAGGGCTGACATACCTGTGCTCCAGCTGCTGGGAATATCAGCTGGGATAACCCACAACTGTGTTCCTCACTGGGCACTGCCCTTGGCTGTAGGAAGTTGCTTTGCCCAGCCACCTCCTTTGCAAGGGCTGGGCTATGGCTAATGACTATCCAGTGCAGGGATTCCAAGGCCTGCCCCTTGCCTCACTCTGAGACACTCTGAAGGGCCATTCCTTCTTCAAAGCTCCCCATAGGGTTAGGTAAGGCCTCCTTTGCAACAGCGTTTTGGGTCTCCCTCCTCCCAATCCTTCCTTCTTCATTCCTTTACAGGTTTATCATTCAGAGCATGCTCCAGTAAACTTTCTGCACCTAGTTTTCCATTTTAGCATTTGTTTCCAGAAAATGGAAGCAGAAGTGGTCTTAGGAGATGGACTTTAATATGGGATTTTGGAGCTGGATAAATGGCCACAGGGCTGTCAAAGAGATCCCACCTCTAGTGGGAGGGGAGCACCAACAGTCCTTACCAGGTTGTGTGGTGTGATTGTTACCACTTGTCCTGGTGGTGGACATGGTCGGGATGTCAGTGGAAGGGAGGCATTTGATGGTACACTTGAGTGGAATGAGCACAGTCACAACCACAAGGACACACTGTGGCATCGAATGGCTGTAGCTGCATGTGTGGCAGATAATGACAGATAATGATTGACTTAGGATGATTAACCACCAATTCAAGGCAAAATAGGAAGGACCTCCTAGGCAGCATTTAAGGAATCTCTAATCTGCAGCTGGAGGGCAGACAGTATGAAAGATCAGGTACAGAATTTGACCATAAGTGGAGCTTCAGGGAAGTTTGACTTCTCAGCCTGGCAAGTCTCCCTTTCAGAAGCCAGAACACTAGTTTCGGAGGAAGGGGACCCTGAAACTTGGGTCTGGGATACCTGCTGAGAACTCTGAATCCCCTTGGCTGTAAGTGGCCCACTCCCACTTGTTAGAAAATAGTGTGCCTCCCCTCGCTTGAAGATTATGCAGGAATAACAAGTGAAATATCCACTGTACAAAACGTTTGTCCAAGGGCAGGATCTCACCCCCCTCCTCCACCACCCTCCTTACTGGCAATAAGACCGATAACAAGGGTCAAAGCTAGGATCTAGCTGATAAGTACTAGTAGGATCCTGGAATGTCTGCATGCATCTGGGCCCTGAGTGTGCAGGAGCAAAAGAGAAGGAACATAAAGTTGGATAAAGGAGAATGCATTGATGTGGGGAACTCTCCGGTGATTGAGAATTTAATAGCCTGGCCAGAATCCTGGCGTCAGGGCTGATGTGTTGTTAGAATGGCTATTGGAAGCTTGAGAAAAGTGACGGCCTCCACTAGGTGAGGGAACACTGGCAGAACTGCCACTGCAGTCAGGGAGGAAAGAATCAAAGTTTCTAAGAGGTGGGTGTGCTAGAGCACATATCTTTCATAAGGCTGAAAAGTCTCACCAACTGACCAAGTTTTGGAGGACAGCCCAGAGAATGTGCTAGTGAGAGTGCTCTAGAATCATTGAGCAGCTCAGTGGTAACTGTCTTCGTAGACCAGGGCTCCCCACAACAGATGCTAATACAGAACTGGGCTCCTGATGCAATGGGGATGATAGGATCCCAAAATAATAGAGGCCAGGTGGCAGCACTTAACCATCAGAATCAAGCTGGGCACAATTATTGCAATAAATAGCAAAGGCAGAGTGGCAGCCCGACCAAGAAGGATGGACCGACAGACAGATGGAGGTGATTGATAGAATACAGTGTTCCTAGGGCTGAGAGAGTTGGGCAACCAACAAAAGCATTGTTCTAATGTATACAATAAAAAGAAATCAAGAAGGAGCCTGTGGACAGCAGCCCCCATGAAAAGCCAAGATTCCTGGCTATTCTCAGACCTGGAACCCATCGACTGAAGCATGGGCCAGGTCTCTAGGAGGAACAATCTTTTTTTTTTTTTTTTTTTTTTTTTTTTTTTTTTTTTTTTTTTTTTTTTTTTTTTTTTTTGTTT